>VDFB02000002.1:180198518-180245942 GCA_007258455.2 Sequoia sempervirens
AACACTCAAAAAACCTAGAAACCAAAAATGAGGCTCCTGATGCCCCTGCACCATACTCCCTAGAGAAAATATTCAAGGTCCCCTTGAATGGAGGTTTGCAACAGTACAATTAACCAACATCTAACATCTGAGAATGATGTTGAATCTATCCTACCATCTGTAATGATATCACCTGTATAGGGGTACAAATCAGAAACCAAGTCTTCAATATTGAAATCAACTTTCCTTCTTCTCACATCTGTCGTAGCACCTATAATCTCTATGTAATCACCCCTTGCACCTATCATAAACCAAAAATCACCTTGGATAAGACAATTGATCCACTTCACCATGTGATTGCAAAGAGGTTTCTTGCAAGCCTCAGGAACTTCCTTGAAATCTGCATTATTTTTATACACTTCCTTGAATGTTTCAATACCAACACTCTGAAACTGAAATTCTTGCACTATCAATGTTCTTCCACTCCAAATATCAACCACCTTATGAATTTTCCCCTTCCTCTTCTTGTGTTGGAAAATTCAGTGTTGAAGGTACTCAACCCACTTGTTGTTCCTTACATTTGACAACTTTTTACCCATCTTCGATGACACTCATTCTATGTGCATCTGCTCAATCTCATTTTCATTAGTTTCCTTCACACCAACCATGGTACCTTTAGCATTATAATCACTATCATATGTAACCTCCTACTACTGCCCCAATTGTAATTGCTACTGATGAAATTATCTTTTTCCCATCTTCAACTTAGTCTGAAAACTTTGCTGCTCTGAACCTTCTTCTTTCACCAAACAATGCTCATTCAACTCTGCAATTTCCTTCACATCAAACTTGCTGCCTTTAGCACCCAAATTACTACCATGTGAAACCTTCCAAACAAGTTTGGGGATATCACCTTTGATGACACCATATTTTAATCTAGATATCTTACATTCTTCATAGGCTACTTTACATGACATACCGACCCCTAGTATGAAGTCAATTGAGTAATTTATATCCCTGATTAGAGATAATGAGTTTTGGATCTCATCCACCATTATATCAACATGTTCCTTGAGAAAATATTGGATATCCAAAGGCAATTCATCAATCCTATTTGTTGTCACAACAATCCTAGGTTTGGTTATGATTGCAAGGCCACTTGCTTCCTTTTCTATGGTTTTTGTGAACTCCTTCTCACCTATCAACATCACACTAGATCCCACTTGTGATTCTTGACTTTCTTCTTTCAAAGGTGTGAGAGTGTAAGAGACCCCATCCTTCTCTATGACATGTATGTTTTTCCTACCACCATGGACTTCCTTCCTATCATATTGCCATGGTCTACCTAGTAGCATATGGCAAACATCCATGGGAATGATGTCACACAACACTTTGTCCTTATAACCCCCTATATGGAATTCTACCCAACTTTGTTCATTCACTAACACTTGCTGCCCTTTGTTTAACCAAGACACCTTGTATGGAGTGGCATGAGGAAATCTTTTCAACTTTAAATTCTCTACCATTTCAACAAAAAAACAAATTGTCAGTACTACTAGAATCAATGAAAACTTTACAACATTTCCCTTGGCATTTTCATGTAGTCCTGAAGAGTGACTTTCTTTGGGGTGGTTCCTTCTCCATGGGAACTTTGATCAAGGTTCTTCTCATCAGCAAGGACTCCCCAACTTCTAGATCAACATTGTATGATGGAGAATTGAAACTTTCATTGTCTTCACCTTGTGCAATTTGATTCCTCCTTTCATTTCTAATTGAAGTAGATGACTGATCCTCAGTGCATTTCCATGCTTGATGGCCTGCAAATTTATTGTATTTATAACACTTTCCAATGAACCCACTTGATCCTCCTCTACTCCCAAATATCTCCCTAAAATCTGATCTTCTTCCCATAAAACTACCCCTTGAATTTGAGGTTTGTTCTTGAGAACTACTTGTCTCTCCTTGGCTCTCATGTGACTACCCTGAATCAACAAATGATCCTCTTCCTCTAAAATTCCTTCCTCTACCTCTACTTTTCTTTTTTTGTCTCCTTCTCAACTTGTCTTCAACCTTTATGGCCAACTGATAACACTCTTCTACGGTTCTTGGACTTGTGAGACTTAGTTCATCTTGTAGACTATCTTTCAGTCCATTCAAATTCCTTGCAACCTTATCAACATCCTCTTCCATACGGCCTAATCTAATACTAAATTTGTAGAATTCCTCAATATAAGTCTTCACATCCATGTCTTTTTGTTTCAAATTTTGTAGTTGCCATTACAATTGAATGGCATAATCACTAGGTAGAAATTTACCTTTCAATTTTGCAACCATTCTATCCCAAGAGGTGATCTTTGCTTTGCCTTTCTTCCTTCTCTCATCTTGCACATAGTCCCACCAAAGGGATGTATGGCCCTTCAATTTTGTTCTTTCCAACTTCACTCGTTGTTCCTTTGACACATCTTCAAATTCAAAATATTTATTTAGATCTCCAATCCAATCAAGAAGTTCCTCACTTTTTAGACTACTTGAATACATCGGGAGTTCCATTTTCACTTTGAAACCTTCACCTCTGATTGCTTTCAACAATCTCTCCAACCTCAACTCTTCAACATCTCTTTCTTCATGGGGTTCCTCTTGTTTTGGATTGTCTTCATCTGTTTCTTCTTCCTAATCACTCAAATATCCTGTGATCACATCCCTTCTCTGATTGGTTTCAACCGCTACAAGTCTACCTTCAAAGATAGCCTCATTTCCCTCATCTCTCTTGCAAAGTTCTCCTTTATCTCCCTCACCTCTCTAGAAACTGGATTCACTCTTGGAGGCATCTCTATTTTTATTCAATTCAACTTATTTGTGATCTCTTACTGATCTTCCTTGGTCTAATACCAATTTGATGTAGACGAAGGATATTATTCGGGCTTACAACTCAAAATGACAAGGTATTCTTACACCTTCTCCATTGTTTCTCCTAGGTGCACCTCTTTAGACCTTGGAATTAAACTCCTTTTGAGGCTTAGATCCAACATATCTTGGGAAGTGCAAATATCATGGAAGACTTTTCATGAGGCTTAAATGATCGTGGAAAACTTCCATGTGATGACTCAACAATGCTACAGTTTATGGGATTACAACTTGGGACAACCATACACAATTAGTCTTCTTGGGACAGTCATAACAAACCTTGTATCAACCTAAAAAATGTTCAAAACCCTTGGTTTAGGTCTAAAAGACCTCTCTCCACATCCCTCTACCACTGCCACAAACAAAAACTAGACCTTGGTTCATCTACTCTTCCTTGCCTTTGTCGTTACACAGTCCGATACATGCAAATATCAGACCTACTGGTGAACCAAGCACGTGCCAAACCTTTCCTTGGGCCCCTATAAATTTGAAGTATGATAAAATACATGTACACAGACCTTTCTACCCATTTTGGAGATTTCCCACATGTGGAAGGCTGAATTACATCATTTTTCCTCCTCACTGGTTACCCTAGGTAGGGTTTTGATAGTTTTTAAAGAAAATGCAATAACTTTCTAGTAACTCAATGAAATTTGATGCCACCAGAAGAAAATGAAAGAATATTCACATGCCAACTCAAGCCAATAAATTTCAGACCAACATATGGATCGTACAGTCCGTACGAAATGAAGAAACAGGTCTACAACGTTAGAAATGCACATAAAATGATTACTTTCATTCACCAAATCTTCCAAAACAATGTAAATCCAACCCCCAATTCGAGTTTGGAGGGTGTCCTTATACATTCCCAATAAAAACCAAATATTTGCAACCACTTTTGGATTAGTTTACTAAAAAAACACCAATTTGACACTTTTTGCAAAAGTTGCTTGACAACTTTTTGAGCAACATTGACAACTTTTACAATTATTGCTGCGATGCAAAATTACAAACACAATCTAATCCAAAAATCTCAACAATAATCTTATGGATTGTGGAAATCTATTATCTCTAACTTTTACAATTTTTAACCAATGATCTTATAACACTCCAAAATGGATCAACATGATCCCAAAAGGTCATAAATGACCTTTTTAGACTCCAAAACACTCAAACAACCTAAAAACCAAAAATGAGGCTCCTAATGCCTCTACACCATTTTCATTGACTAAAAGCCCTAATTGTGTTATGAAAACCCTCGTTTGCTTGAAATTCTTTAGCAATTTCACTATGATACTTGACCTTTGTGCTTTGAGTAATGAAAGATGAGGGAATTAATCCAATCCCCTTGAGAATTTGGTGGATACATATCACATAATCCATCAATGTCTTCACATGCTTGAAAACGTGACTAGTGGTAGCCATTCTCCATTTTTGAGTATGAGCCATTGATCTCAAAAAATCGGCAGTGATCACAAGAATTTGAAATTCTTTCTGGGATCATAAAGCCTTATTTATTTTTGCATAGCTCTGAGACATGTGTCATCATTGCATAGCTCTAATAAATGTGTCATCATTTCAAGGACTTGTGGGAGTATAAAGAAAATTCTTAAGGATTCCCTGATAGTTCATTCTCTGCAAAATAGTAGTGGTAAGAAAGATTGGGCACGTGGCACAGTTTCAAGAGTTTGGGGGAATAAAAACTTGGTTTAATATCACCTCACGAAGATTATAGCTATTGTGAAAAGGTAAAACACATGTTTCTCACTTGAGACAAAGGCATTTCACTAATTCACGAGAACTAATTCCTTTAGAATAAAAGGCTTTACATGACTTAACGGTTAAAATGCATGTGCTTTAAAAAACAACTTAAGGCTACTAGGAAAAAGGGGCTGATCATGAACGATAAATGGGGGATTCGATAGGGGACAAGTTATTAGAGTGAAATCATATCTTATAATTTGATTGGCTGGGGACCAATACACATCAATGGTTGCATTAAAGATAAAAGGTATTTCACGAGCTTGTAGGGAGAAAAATAAAACACAAAAGGTTTCCACAAACCAAAAAACCTATGTGAAATGTTGATGCATGTCCATTGGGACCGATAAGAGTGCAAATCCATTTAGTGATAGATTATAATATATATAAAAACAAGAATGCTTAGTATTCTAATAAAAAGGGGGTGATAAACACATGGGACAAGAGCATTGAAGATATAACTTAAAAGATAGGCAACACAGGTTAAAGGTCAACAATGAAATATAAGAAAAGTGCAAGGGTTTTAGGTATATTCTAGGGTTTTGTATTAAAGTTAGGGTTTTATGAGCCCTAATGCATGGTTTTTAACATCTCCTTATAAAATTTATGGATTCTTAGGAAATAAAAATATGCCAAAATGCCATAGAAGGCTAGAAATTGAACAAGTACCACCAAATTTTTTATGGAGATTGCCTTCATGAATAAGTTCAAACATCACCTTATGATTTCCCTCTATCCTGCACTATCCTCTAGATCTTTGTTCAATGTGACTATTCTCTTATGTTTTGCATTCACATTCATATCTTCATGGGGTCCTTCATTATATGCTCATTCTTCATGTGAGTTTTCAATCTTAGTGATTATTATACATTCTATTGACTGAGTCCTTCATACTCCTTACCCTTGACTTAGCATAATATATTACTTGACTATCATGAAACCCATCTATACTCTAGAAATTGTAGGGATATGCCATTACCTTATTTCTCTTAATATCCAATCACTACCACCTATAGGTATGTAGGTTTTTCCTCTTTCTACTATCTTGTGTGTGTATGCCTTAACTATCCACTATAACTATCATTACTCTATCCTTTGATGACATCATTATCTCTATCCTTTGATGACAAGGCTATTAATGTTGACTGTCAAGATCAACACTCTGTCTACTATGAATGTGAGGGGGGAAATCCATAAGTATAAACAAGATAATTGCATTGAATAGAAACTAATCTTATCAAAACAAGAACCTAGATCTAAGCCCATTCACTCACGAAATGAAACTATAAAGCTAATGAATTCAAGAACATTATTGAAAGAAAACAATAAACATGAACTCAAAAAAATACAATCTTACCATCCCATGTCGAAGTGTATCCGTATTGACGTATGTTGGATTGTTCAATTCAATACGAAGCCTTCATTGTTGCGTGCGAGAGCTTTGAAGAGTGTGCATGCATTTGATCAAAGATGTTGATTGAAGCTTTGTCAATGTCGATTTGGCATTACTTCATTATGTGAATGTTGATTCTCCGATCCTTTTTGTGAGGAAAGAGGTTTGTTGTATAGAAATTGTGATTTGAAATGGATGATCACGATTGTGTAGTAGAATATCTTGATCGACGGTCGAAAGATGTTGTGAGGATTTAGATGGGCATAATTTGTGCAAAATAGATTACATGGTTAGTGTGATTGAAGAAATAGATTGAATAATCTGTGGGATTGAGAAATAGATTGATCAGTCAGGAATAGATTGACCAGTCAAGAAATAGATTGAGAAATTAGAGGATCATAATTTTCTCAATCAGGAAAGTGGTTGAAAATGATTAATTAATTAATTCTTTTTGGAGTTGAACGTGCAAATCAAGTTTGACTTTTGCAAACAATGTTGCATTAGTTTGATTTGATTTTTGATGACGATTTGAATAGTTTATTCAAATTGTTCAAATTTGTAGGGAAAGTGAGTTGATTAAATTATTATGTTTTAATAATTCAATCGACTTAGGGGAATAAAGTGATTTAACAGTGTATTTAAATAATTGGTGTTATTTAACTAATCGTAACGAATTAAAGTTAGATTAGGAATTTATTAAATAAATGTAATTTTTTTAATTGGTCAAAATGATAAAACGTGAATTAATTAAATAATGTCATATTATTCAATTTGTAGACACTTAAAAATGACCTAGGCCTGAAAGCTCTATTTTTACCACTTTCGTCCTAGCATAATTATGACATTTAATTATATCCTCGGTTCACATTCAACTATTAATTAAATAATTCATTGTTGTTTAATTAATTCATCTCTTTTATTCTTCATGATTATTAAATAAATAAATTTTATTTATTTATTAAATACGTCATTAATTGTCTAAGTCTTCCTCTAATTAAATAAATTTCTAAATTTGTTTAATTATCTTTATTCATTAATTCTTCCTGATTTTTAAATAAATGAATTTCATTTATTTATTTACTATGTCACTAATCCTCACAATTAAATAAATTCATTAATTTATTTAATTCTTAATCATATATTCTAAATTAAATAATTATCTTTAATTATTTAATTGACAAAATTAATATTCCTCTCATTTTAAATAAATGAAATTATTTAAAATGTCATCACAATCTTAACTGACAGTCCATTTTGGTAAATAATCTGAAAAAGATTATTTATTTGTCTCACAAAATCCATATTTTGAGTTGATTTAATTCAAATTGGTGACTTTCTTCCAAAATCAAATAAAGCAAGCAAATTCTTGTTTTTTTTTAAAGCTGCTCTTCAGTCCACCTTTTATCTTTTTGATTTTTTGGAATCTCACAAAGTAGGCTATATTTATCTTCTTAATTTTGAAAATCTTTATTTTTAAAATTAATTATCTCATCTTTTCTCCACCGCCGATCTGATATTCTCAGATGACATCTTGATCACTCATTTAAGGATTTTTCCCTAACCCTAATTAGGGATTATCAAATGAAATCTTGACCTCTGATTTTAGGTTTTTGTCAAAATTCAATCTCGTCCGTCCATTCAAAATTGTGTTTTCTATAAAATGTCAATTTTGTTCATAATTTTGGGACCACCACTTCATTAATATAGGCATTATAGTCATTTATCATTTATCATTGGCATAGGCATAATTTTATTCAAATCCTTCAAAGCTTGTTTAGGACAATGGCATAGTTAAAGATTGCTCACACACTCGATCTGAGGGCAACACAAATCAACAAGTTAGAAGGTGTAATGGAGATCAGCCATGGAGATTGAAGACACTGGGTGAGATTCCTCTATTTTCTGTGTTTTCATTTAGTTTCCTTTGCACTTCATTACTTCTTTGGGTTTTAATTCATTGAATCTAATCCTTAGAAATTAACCCTTAGATATACAATTAATAACAAAAATAGGTTTTTAGGACTTTATTAAATAAATGGAATCTATTTAATTAGTCAAAAATGATGAAAAAGTGAATTAATTAAATAATGTCATTTTATTTAATTAATAGAGGAATTTAGGGCTTTTCATGCAATTGATAAGAAATGCAATGATATTTGATGATAATGATGATGATGCAAAAATGTCATTTAAAGTGTGTGATAGGTGTTAGGTCAATTTACATGTCTACATTTTGTCCCTCTTTGAGATAAAGTATTGGTTGCTTTGTTTCAAAGATTCTGATGTTTAAGATCAAGTTTTTGAAAAAAATTCTATGCCCCACTGTGCCTCGGTAGTTAGTGGAATGATGGTAGGACTCTGGGTTGCCCCCTCAAGAGGTTGGCCGAAAAAGTTAGTTGTGAGGTCAGGTTGCCAACATTGTTCTATTTTAGTTTTGATGTGTAGAGGATGAAAATTAAAGTCTATAGGTCTTTCGTTGCTCATTCAAATGTTCCCGTGAGCTCCTAATTTTACCCTAGGAAGGTTTCCTAAGTAAAAATTAGGGTTTTAGGTGGTTAAAATGGGTAATTAGGTTATAATTACCTCATTTTCAGTTTGAGCCTATAGAGAATTCTTGTCTTTGGTTCTCATGTTTTGTCAGTTGTCAAGGAGCTATGGTGTTGATTCGGGGTGCCCCACATGACATAGACTTGGTTCGAGAGTTTGGACGACCTGCAAGCATCAGTGACCCAATATGTACTCTCTTGATTTTCGTTTTCATCTTTTCATGTTTCTATAATTAATGCATGAATTCAAACTAGTCAATAGCGTAGGATTTAGGGTTTTAGCTCTTTCACATTGATTCTGATGCTTTTGCCTCATGAAATAACTCACTTTTTCCTTTTCCTTGTGCACTTGATTTCGTTTTGCACTATTGATCTCAATCTTCACTTTTGAAATTCGCTTTTGTCAAAAACTTTCACTTTTGAATGCTTGGTTTTGTTTTTTGCACTCTTGTCATAATTTTTTGCCATTGAGAAACTTTTGCGCTTTTGATTTTGGCGCCTTTTAATTTTTTCATCACTTTTTCCTAAAAAGTCTTCGCATTTTCCTTTTTTTATTGCTTTTGTTAAAAGTTTCATCGCTTTTGAAAAAAAATTGTTTTGACCTTTTGGAACCCTATGTCAACTTGTTCATCATTTTCTTTTTGTTTTGTGTGTTCAAAGTGAATCCTTAACATTGTGGGTTTAATGATTGCATGTGTTCCTAAAACCACTTCAGCTGAGGGAGCGATGATCATGAGATCTATTTGATTTGATCACAAGATTTGATGTTTTGGAGTGATATTTTTTAGCTGCGGTCGGGCTACGTCACATTTGTTACATGACCGATGTCATAGCATGATGATGACTGCACTTGTGGAGAGGTGGCATTCTGAGACCTTGTCCTTCCATTTACCTACTAGGGAGGCTACCATCACTCTCGAGGATGTGTGGAGGATCCTCTATCTATTGATTCATGGAGTGTTGGTTACCTATCATGTTCGTTGGAGCACCCGTGTTGTGTCGTGTTCTAGGTGTCAGACGCTTGGAGGTTCGATAGTCAAAGACAAATTTATCTAATTTTGTTGGTAGTGTTGATCTTGTTTCCATTTTTCTTTGTGGTTTGGTTTTGGGCTTGTTGTTCTTGATAGATGGGGCTGAAATTTTCCTATGGGATGGGGTATATGCATCGAGCAGATGTTCGAGCACGACACTAGATATGTATGGGGTCCATGTCTTCTCCCTCACCTATATATAGATATGCATGAGGTTTCATACCATGGTCGAAAATCTATTTCCGCAAGTGTTTCTCTTCTCCATGTATGGTCCTGGGAGCATATCTCAGTGGCTCGGCTTGATGGTATATTAGATCACATTGTTGAGGATCCTTACTCTTATTGTTATGGAGAATTTTTGCATTATACATTGACTGGACAACTTTCCTACTGGCGTCATATTTTTGATGATATGCTAGGTTTTGTATGGAGACCCTATATGGACTGTGAGGCATGGCCCAATGATCAGGAGAATTTGGTGTATTGCAGGCAGACCAGGTGGCTGATCAGTCACACACACTCTCTTTTGGAGAGATATCTTCCTGATAGGGTTTGCAGACAGTTTGGGGAGTGATAGTGTTGATTCCCAGATGCTTATAAGGTTCGGTTTGGTTAGATCACCAGAGAGGTTTGTGTCTGGGGTTTGTAGGATGATTGAGATGTTGTTGTTGCTTCATTCATAGCTCTTTCCCTAGTTAGATGGGGTTGGATAGTAGGCTTAGCGGATCTAGGTACCACTCCTAACTATGATCAGTGGTGGGAATGACACGTGCCATTGAGATTTATAGATCTTGGTGGTGATACCGCAGTTGGTAGGGCCGACATCATAGGTCATTGTGGGGAGAGACAATGTATTGAGGTTCTAGCAGAGCAGCTTGGTAGGGCATGACAGGATGGTGCCTAGGGTGATTAGATGCAAGGTCAAAGATAGATTCCAGGTCCCTCTCCACCACCTGGGGATGGAGGTGCATAGTTAGCTGCAGAGATAGGGCAACAATATTCCGCAAAGGCACAAATTACCACATTGGCAGCAAAGAGAGACACTGCTCAACATAAGCAAGATGGTTTAAGAGCAAAGCGAGATACAGAGATTGGGTGTCGTCTTGTTTCCTAGACACAGTTGTAGGCCATTATCACAGAGAGGGATAGCTTGAGGACAGAGCGTGATAGTCATTGCATTGAGCAAGATTAGTTATTACAGAGGGATACATATTACCAGACTCTATATGATGCTTTTTTTCCTTGAGCACAACGACAATCGAGATTCAGAGAGGCTAGTGTTGCGGGTGGTGGTGTTGAGTCAAGTGGGCAATCTGTTAGACAACTAGATCTAGATGGTGGTCCGCAACTTGGTCTTTAGAGTCCTCCTCTTCCTACTGAGGAGTGTCATATCTATAGTTGATATTTATGATGTTATCTAGATACTTTGTAGACATTATTTTTATATATATTCATTGGCCCAGTCAAGGCCTCGTATATATGTATTATCCTATCACACTTGTTTTAGTGATGATGTATCATGATTTTCCTATTTTTGATGATGGTATATATGAGATATAACTTTTTCAATTCGGCTTCATTATGTGTTTATGTGATGATTTATGGATGATGATGTATGATGATGTATGATGATGTATGTTTATACATTTTTTCATGTCTTTTCTAATGTATGCATATGGTGTGGATGGATGGATTGATCATATTTTATATTATATAATATTTTATGATGGATGATCAATATATCATTTTGATATGTGATACATTTGTATATGATGGATGTATGCCTTATACATGATACATGATGTTTTGATTGCTTTATTATCATCATGATATGTATGGATGACATTGTGGATGTAGGATGGATATGGTATTAATGATATTGTGATGTAGGATGGATGTTAGTTAGAAGAAATATTTGATGATAGATAGAAATTTGATGTTGATAGTTGTTGATGTGTTTCTTTCTCTTTGCTTGGAGGCTTCACATTTTGAACAATCATGTTTGAGGTAGCAAATAGATTTGATGCACTAGGGTATTAATGACCAAGGTGACTTTGTATCCATTGTGTGGACTTTGAATCAACATACAAGGAATATTCTTGCTTATACCAGACATACATAAACTTTGTTTAAAATATATGGTTGGGTTGTGTTAAAACTTTTCAGGCCAGTTACATAGAAAGGTTTATAGGATACCTAACATGCAATTGCTTCACAAATTGTTTCAAAACAAATTCCATACACCCAATAAAGAAAGTATTCACCATGGTAGTATAAAAAAACATCTTACAAACAACAAACTAGTGCAATGACACTCAATTGCCTCCATTCCTTCTATAAATCCTTATGGACATCCTCGAGAGATCCTAGGAATGAGTCAATAAAATAAATCATAAAAATAAGACTATAAAAGATAAAAACAAAGTTACAGTATCACTTTCCATATTTGTTTTGAGGTTTCAGGCTATTATCTATTGTTGATCATGTCTATCGTAGGAATGGATCCGTTAAGGCATATCTCAGGATGTTGTTGGTGAATTGTCAAAATGATAGGTAGTTGATACTTTTGTCATTGTTTTCGTCTGTTTGCAATCAAAGATTTATGATTTTTTTGCTTGAAAGTTCTAGCTTTTGATGCTTACTTTGTTTGTTTGTTTGTTTTGTCAAAGGGTGACTATGGTGATTTGTTTATTATGGGTGAAAAGTTTATTGCAGATTTTGATGGCAGATTGAGGTCTTTTTGATTTTTTGAGTTTTATGATGTTTTTGTTGTTTTCAAGGGACTAACCTAGGGCCTTGGGGGCTCATCAAAGATAAGCCTTTCCTACGTTGTACACGTAGAGGCTCGTAGTTCACTTGGTTTTGAATGTTTTTGATCCTTTTTTCTATTTTGTGAATGTTTTTGGATTTTGAATTTTTTGACTAAGTTGAAATAAATCTTGATAGAAACCTAAGGGTACTGACCTAAGGCCTCATGGGCTGATCAAAGATAAGCCTTTCCTACGTTGTACACACAAAGACCACGTAGTTCAACCGGTTGACTCAAAGCATAAAATTGTTTTTGAGGTTTTCAAACAACATTGTTAACTTGGATTGATATTCCACTTTTGTTTCTAGAGGATATGTTGCGGGAAATATACTTGAACTAGCTATGAGGTTCAAGAAAAATTTAATATCTTAGAATGTTGAGTGAAGGAATAATCCAATGATGTTGTTTTGTTTTTTTGATATTTTTCGAATGTTTTTGATTTTTGTTGTTTTTCGAATGTTTTTTATTTTTGTTGTTTTTTGAATGTTTTTGATTTTGTTGTTTTTTGAATGTTTTGGGATACACAAGGATCTAATCCATGACCAACTTCGCGAAATTTCCCCCAGTTGGAGACAAGACTACTTTCCTCAATCAGTAACAAGCCATGGTTGGATACATGTTTTATTATGAAATGAATGGGTGAATGCTTTGGATAGTATCGATATATAATGATGCAAGTCCTATTAAAAAATAGTGCTTTTTTTCCAAGTTTTCACTACAGTACCTATTTTAGAAGCGCCACAACGTGGTTTCCACTCAAATAACATTTTATTTCTCTTTACTATTTTCTTGCTTTTTTATTTTTTTTATTTTTACCCTTTTGCTTGGGGTATTCTATCGTACTTTATGTGTAGAACTTCTTGAGGTGGATGCTATTCAGCGGTTCAGCTAAGGATTCTCCTTCAGGAGTAGCCAACTAATAAGCCCCATAACCATAGCTTGTTGTGATGATAAATGGGCCTAACTAATTGGATTCAAATTTTCCTTTGCCATCCTGATTCAGTTGTACCTTCTGGTTCTCTTTGAGAACTAGGTCACCAATTTGAAAGTTCTTGTCCTTGATATTTTTGTCATAGCTTTGTTTGAGCTGATTCTGATAAACCTGAAGATGGTTTAACACACTCAAACACCTTTCATCTAGGAGCTCCAATTCATTTAACTTGAATACCCGATATTCTTCGTTGTTGACCATGCCTTTTAATGAGATTCACAATGAGGCGATTTTGAATGATAGGTAAGATAACCTCTAATTCGTAGACCAAGGAAAATGGTGTGGCACCTGTAGGTGTTCAGATGCTGGTTCAATAAGCCCATAGGGTTGGGTTTAGCTACAAATTCCAATCACGGTTCACTTCATTAACAATATTTTTTAGTATTTTCAATATGGTTTTATTAGACACTTCAGCTTGACCATTTCCTTTGGGGTAATAGGGTGTGGAGAATCTATGCTGGATAGAGAATTGGGAGAAAAGTTCTTGGACGTCTTGATTCTTGAATGGGGTTCCATTGTCTGTTATTATTATTTGAGGGATCCCATACCTACAAATTAGATAATTCAGAATGAACTTTGATATATGTTTTCCAGTGATGTAGGTCAATAGAATTGCCTCTATCCATTTAGTAAAATACTCTATTGTTGTGATAATAAACTTGTGCCTATTAGATGAAGCAGGAAAAATATTACCTAACAGGTCTAATCCCCATTGTGAGAAAGGACATGGTGTTGTGATGGGTCTCAAATCTTGTGTTGGTGCATGAACAAGGTCACTATGTTTCTAGCATTGATGACACTTTCTAGAATACCGAATGCATTCATGTTCCATGGAGAGCCAATAATACCCCGTTCTGAGCAATTTTTGGACTAGGTAAGTTTCGCTAGAGTGGGACTCACAAACACCTTTGTGTACCTCTTGTAAGGCCGTTTGTGATTTTTTTGCATTAAGACATTGGAGTAACATACCATCTAGACTATGATGGTATATGGTATCTCCTAGGATTGTAAAGCGGGAAGTTCTACAGGTGAAGGTTTTCTTTTGAGTGGTCGTTAGGTCAAGTGGTATGATATCGTGATGTAGTCGAATGTATCTTGGTACCATGGGGAGTTAGGACCAACAACAACACATCACTTTTTATTCCTGGATGTCAAATGCAGGTATGAGCAGTTGCGCCATGAGGAACTCATACTTAGGAACATTCTATGGAATATCAAGAAGTGAGCCTATTGTTTCCATTACATTGACAACTCTATTGTTGATTCAAGGAATTTGTTCAAAGGTTATTGTGATAAAATATTCCTTGAAGCTATCCTCCACCCTTTTATACGACATCAACTTATCATCTTTTTTCTAGCACTCATTGTTCACCTGTTTGATCACTAGCTGAGAGTCTCCGAAGACATGTAGCTCTTTTATTCTCCATTCAATAGCCATTTTGAGCCCTACGATTAAAGCTTCATACTATGTGATATTTTTCATACATGGGAAAGTGATCCTGTATGTCTTGGGTATACTATCTCCCTGTGGTGTAAGAAACAAAATACCTACTCCAAAGCCATGTTGAGTGTGGGACCCGTCAAACTATAGAGTCCAATGACCTATTTGTTCTATCATCAGGATACTTTCATTTGGAAAGTCCATTGTGAGAGGCTTGTGATCATTTATGGGTGCTTCAACTAGTTGGTCTGCTATGATTTGTCCCTTGGTGGCACTTCTATCCACATATTCTATATCAAATTCACTCAGAATCATCACCCATTTAACAATTAGGCTTGTTAGGGCTGCTTTTTCTAGTAGGTACTTTAGTGGGTCTACTTTTGAAATCAATTTTACCATTATGTTTAAAATGTAGTGCCTTAGCTTTTGTGTCAGAAATACGATTGAGAGACATGCTCTTTCTATGGGCGAGTAGTTCAACTCGTATACCACCAATGTTCAGCCGATGTAGTAGACCTCTCTTTCTTTGTTATCATCATCTAGCCGGGCTAGGAGAGCTCCCAATGCTGCTTGTGTGGTAGACACATAGAGTACCATTTCCTTTTCTAGAATGGGCGGTATGAGTACAAGAGGAGTAAGTAGGTACTCCTTGACTTGCTGGAACGCTTGGTCACATCTCCCATCCCACTTGAAGGTGATGTCCTTGTGTAGGAGATGAGTGAAAGGGTGACATTTGTCTACTACTTGTGTGATAAATCGCCTAATGGATTGCAACTTCCCTTGTAAACTCCTCAGTTGTTTTAATGTCTTTGGTGGAGGCATCTCTAGTATAGCTTTTACTTTTGCAGGATCCACTTCAATCCCCCTTCTTGACACTATGTACCCTAATAGATTTCTAGATGTTACTTCAAACACACACTTATTAGGGTTGAGTCTCAAATTATATTATTAAAGCCGATCAAACGCCTTTGCAATATTGGTCAAGTGATCTTCCCTTTTGATTGAATTTGCTAGAATTTCATCCACGTAGTCTTCCATGATTATATGTAGCATATCGTGGAAGATGGTTTTCATTGCTCTTTGATATGTTGCTCTTGCATTATTTAGACCAAATGACATTACAATCGAGTAGAATGTCCCCCAAGCACAAGTAAATGTTGTTTTGTGTTGATCTTGTAGAGATATTTTTATTTGGTTATATTCGAAGAAACCATCCATTAAGGATAGCATCTCATTCCTTGTTGTGAGATCCACGATCTGTCAATAATTGGAAGGGGGAAGTCATCCTTTAGAAAAGCTTTATTTAGGTCTCTAAAATCTGTGCAGATCCTTATGCCCCCAGTAGGATTTGACACTGGTACTAGATTTGATATCCATTTTGGATAGTTGATGGGTCTAATGAAATCCACATCTAGTAACTTCTTTATTTCTACCTTTAAAAATAATGCTATTTGAGGATGCATTTTTCTGAGTTTTTGCTTGATAGGCTTTGATCCAGGGGATACGACTAAATGATGCACTACTAGTGCTGGATCTAGTCCAGGAATATCTGCATAGGTCCACACAAAGTTTACTTTCTTGTTGTTGATGAATGCTGTGAAGTTTTCTTTCTCTTCAAGATCAAGCGACGCTGCATGGTATGTTATCTTTGGGTCCTCTGTTGTGCCAACATTTATGGACTCTGCTTCTTCTACTAGAAGCATTGATTTCTCTTGATATTCCGATATGGGGAGATTGAACCCTCCATCCTCGAGTGCCTCGAGGAGGTTTTCACCTTCAAATGCGTCCTTTATTTTCTTCTTTTCAGGGTTCGATAGAGCCAAATTTTTGTTTTCTCTAGGGGGTCGTATTTTTATTTTTAATTTTTCTTTCACATTTGCAACTAGAAGATTCAATCCCTCCACCGAAGTACACATCCTATTCAAGTTCCATGACGAAACTTTCTTTGTCATCTCTTGCTGACTTTGTGATCTCTATGATTGCCTCATCATTCTGGAATTGATCCAGAATACGTGTATGTTGTTGTTGGTCCCAATCTATCAATTGTGGGTAGAAGAGTGGTAGGCTATCATCATTATCCACAAATCTTATAGAGGTTTTCGAAATGGTTAGTATGGCTCTAGTATCTTTTTTCCATTGGGTGTCTAGGTCATCATTACTAGAAGTGGGGGAACCATATCCAGTGATAAAGGAAGGATAATCCCATTCGTATTCTTTAGAGTACATTCCATAATATAATAGAAATTGGGAATGGTTTTGATAAACTGGAGAGGGAACCTATCAATGCTAAAGTTTTTGAATAAGTCTTCGATAGGTAAATTATTGTTTATGATATGGTAGATATCCAATGCCTTAATGCTAGCAGGAGTTTCCTATTTCTTAAAATAGGTTCGTCCAATTTTTGGAGTAACCATGTATTTTGGCTCATAACCTAGTCCCATATTTTTCTTTATTTTTTTCGCTATGATAGGATACCATCGACCTTGTTTGTGTAGCCCAAGGTCACCTGTTCCTTGATATCCCATTTTTTTAGCTAATTGATAACCTCTACTATTAGGATCAATTAGAATGGGTTGTGTCTTTTCTAGTTCTTTTTGGTCCTCTTTGTAAATCATGGATGAGAAGTCCTCTTTGAATATCTCTTTGTCCTTCATATCTCCCTACTTGGTGAAAATTGTGGGTTTGGCTATCATTTGCACTGCCTGAGCATACTTGACCTCTTTTGGACCTCCATAGACTTTGGGTGTTGGTGGAAGCATGCCAATGCAAAATACTTGGTTGAAGTGGTAATCCCATTACCCTTGTCCAATACTTGAACCTTGGTTTCTGCTTTCGGTTACTCACTTGATGTGGTCTTGGTTGAGGTTGATGGTAGCATGGAAGGGTAAACATATGAGAATGAATGGAAGGATATGCCATTGCTAGGTATGTGTTGGATCTTATTATACTTCTCCTCCAAATTTGCACAAAATGGAAGGGTTCAAGATTAGTGTATAGTGTCACCTCTTTTCCTTTGTGGGGAAATTTTAGGCATTGGAGAAAGGTTGATAGAACTGCTTGTAATGCATGGATCCAAGGGCATCCTAGGAGGAGGTTATACGGTAACTCAAGGTCAAGTACTTGACATGTAGTTTCTGTGATGGCCGGTTATATCTGCACTGGTAGCATGACTATCCCTTCTGAATTCTTTTCAAGGTCATCATAGGCCCTTATAGTATTTCTCTTTCATTTGTGTATCACATCGTAAGAATACCCCAACTATTTGAAAATTTTTAAGGTACAAATGTTTAGACCCATGCCATTATTTATCAACACTCGCTTGACCATGTTTTTGTGAACACCAACCTCTATGTAGAGATCTTGGTTGTGGAATGTTCTTTGTGGAAGATCTTTCTCGGAAAAGACTAAATGATTGTTGGCCGTGATTTTTCCAACCATGTGGCTTGGAATTGATTAGGGGAAAATTAATAAGTATAAACAAGATAATTGTATTGAATAGAAACTAATCTAATCAAAACAAGAATCTAGGTCTATGTCCATTCACTTACGAAATGAACTATAAAGCTAATGAATTCAAGAACGTTATTGAAAGAAAACAATAAACATGAACTCAAAACAATACAATCTTACCATCCCATGTCGAAGTGTATCTGTATTGATGGATGTTGGATTGTTCAATTCAATATGAAGCCTCCATTGTTGTGTGTGAGAGATTTGAATAGTGTGTGTGTGTGTTTGATTGAAGATTTGTCAATGTCGATTTGGCATTACTTCGTTGTGTGAATGATGTTGATTCTCCGATCTTTTTTTGTGAGGAAAGAGGTTTGTTATATAGAAATTGTGATTTGAAATGGATGATTAGGATTGCGTAGTAGAATATCTTGATTGACAGTTGAAAGATGTTGAAAGGATTTAGATGGGCATAATCTATGCAAAATAGATTACATGATTAGTGTGATTGAATAAATAGATTGAACAATTTGTGGGATTGAGAAATAGATTGATCAGTCAAGAAATATAGATTGATTAGTCAGGAATAGATTGATCAGTCAAGAAATAGATTGAGAAATCAGAGGATCATAATTTGCTCAATCAAGAAAGTGGTTGAAAATTATTAATTGATTGATTTAATTAATTAATTCTTTTTGGAGTTGAACGTGCAAATCAAGTTTGAATTTTGCAAACAAAGTTGCATTAGTTTGATTTGATTTTTGATGATGATTTGAATAGTTTATTCAAATTATTCAAATTTGGAGGGAAAGTGAGTTAATTAAATTATTATGTTTTAATAATTCAATCGACTTAGGGGAATAAAGTAATTGAGCGACGTATTTAAATAATTGGTGTTATTTGACTAATCAGGACGAATTAAAGTTAGATTAGGACTTTATTAAATAAATGTAATTTATTTAATTGGTCAAAATGATAAAATGTGAATTAATTAAATAATGTTGTATTATTCAATTAATAGCAGAAATAAGGTTTTTAGGACTTTATTAAAAAAATTAAATTTATTTAATCAGTCAAAAATGATGAAAAAGTGAATTAATTAAATAATGCCATTTTATTCAATTAATAGAGGAATTTAGGGTTTTTGATGCAATTGATGTGAAATGTAGTGATATTTGATGATAATGATGTTGATGATGCGAAAATGTCATTTAAAGTGTGTGATAGGTGTTAGGTCAATTTTACATGTCTACACTATAATCATCACTCACTCTATCCTCAGTAATCATCAATTTTTCCTCTATCAAGATCACCACTCTATCTATTGTGATCACTCACTCTATCCTCTATGATCATCACTTTGTCCTTTATCAAGATCACTCACTCTGTCCTTTGTTCTTTCACTATGAGGGACTATCATGTTAAATTATGCCTCATATAATTTACCCTTCTCTAGGATTGTTCTTTGTTAATGATTTTTAGATCCACCTTTGGCTATCAATATGATCTTATCTTTTAGCATGCACTATCTTTTGTGTTTCTTTGTCTCTCTAACAATCAAGTTGACTGTCCCTACACTTTTATAAACCTTGTCATGCATTCTTTTATGCTATGCTCACCTGTTAACAAGAAACCTTCATGGTAGTGCCCTAAATTTATAAACTATTGTTATGTTTAAAGCCTTCATTACATATATTATCTATGACAAGGGTTTTGGAAATAACAAGAAGTTCAACAACCATGTTTAGAATATATTCCACTTAAAATTTCATGAACATGTATGCCAAATTCTACATTATTCTCATAAAAGCAATACAAATTTAATAGAACCTCATGAATATATTGATCTATACCTTCTCCCTAATTTCTTAATGTGAGTAACCTCTCTTTAGCATTACTTTCCTTATTTTTTGGGTAATCAATGCTAATTTTTATAACATTGTCATATGTCATTAGCTATGTAGGGATCTATGTTCTTACATTCTATGAGTTTTCTTGATTTTTTCTATGAAATATGAGTCTTCTAGGTCCTTTTGGTTGCTGTCTCACTTATTTTGTCTTGTCAATGTCTTTTTATGGCTCCTTGTCAAACCTTGTGCTTTTTATCTTCTACTCAATAGTCACATGATTGTGACATATTCCTACTTTCCATTTGGCTTACATTATGTTTCTCTTCCCAAGATGTCATGTGATCATTTCCTATCAAGCCTCATTAGAAACTCATGTATGAATTTTGTACTTCTTTTCCATGAACCAAATTTGTCTTTTGGCATGGAATTCTCATTTTCTTTATTCTATATAGACTCTCCTCTTATAATTTTAGCATTTTAACCATGGGTCTAACTTACCACTTTAAAAGCATCGTTCATCAAATGACCTCCTCACATTTATTCTTTTGATACTAACCCTCTTAATAGTAAATAATAGAGTTTATCTTAGTCAATGTAGCCTGAGTTCTTGGATAAGGAGTTTTAAATCCTTCAATTGATATACCATATGGTAAAATGACCATATACTATCTTCTAATACAAAGTATAATCAAGGAAAATAGGTAGGTATTGATTTTCCACTTCACAACTTAACCTCATCTTCTAATATACTTGCTTTAACATGACTCTATGACCTGTGTATGTTATTGAATTTTAAAAGAACCAACCTCTATAAAGGTTTCAACAACATCTTAGCAGCTCCAATGTTAAGTTTGATAGAATATATGTCAAGGGTATGACTGCCTTTTGAACATAATATTGAGGTATGATATATGCCTAAACTATTCTTCTCAACATGTCATAATAAGTGTAATAATTAACACACTTAAAATTTTTCTATGGGAAAGCTTCATCAAATGTCATAACAAATGATGATATTTGATAGTAACAAAGGAATTTTAAGTGAGACTTTGAATAATTTGAAAAAAAGTATTGGCATCTTACAAGGTTTTAACAATATAGCCAATACTTTTAGCAAGGATATTAATGATTTTGGAAATGGTATCAAAAGTATTAAAAACTTCATTAAACCTCTGATCTCTATCATTGCCACTCACATTTTGACTGGTTTGTATATCATGTTTTTAGGATTGTGTCCATAACCTCCTAATAATCTCCTAAGAAAACCCATTACCTTCATTGTGTATGCACTCCTTGAAATATAGTACTATGTTTTCATTGGGTTATACAAATGTAACTCTTAATAGGAAACATGCTACTCTCATGGTGGCCTTTTAATTACTCTTCATCTTCATGAGGTTATTCAATACTAATTTTCTAGGGTTTTCACTAATAGAAAAATCTTATGCTTTATATTGATAGACTTTATTGACAAGGATACTTTGGAGGAGATTAGAATGTATGCACATGAAAAGTGAGGTTTTTCTCATTGAACAAGACATGAATGAAATTGAGAATGTCATCTTACTAATGGCTGAACAAAGCTTCTCTCCAAAAACAAACCTGAGAATATCTTGTGAGTGCCAATGAATGGAAATGAACTAAAGGTTCTCACAAAACATAGCATCCCGACCTTTCAAAACAAGAATTATCTTTGATAAATGAATTCCCTACAAATCTCTTAGAATTTCATTTATCATTTAAAAATACCATTCCACTGTTACTTTCTCACACAAAATAGCATAAGGATTTTGAGAGAAAAAAACATAAGAAGGTAATACACAATTTATGTGTCATGCAAGATGAATGTAGTGCCTTCTCATAACAATACAAAGGATTCACAAAAAAAAAAAAAAACAAACCCGACTTCTTCTATTTCCCCCATGGGCTTTCTTTTGCATGAGTTGGAGAACTTGTGCTTGCTAGACTTTTTCAACATGCCCAATCTTCTCCTTAACCTCTGCAACATGCCCCTATCTCAGGAGGTGTGTGTCTTCCTTACACCATTTTGAAGAAGAATATTTCAACACTCCTAGAAACCATTCAAAAACATGCCCTCTCATTCTCTATCAACCAAAAATGTTCCCTATCTTTCTCCTTCATTTTAGATGTGGTCTTCAAAGAGCCAAAAACCCTAACAAATATTTTCTTAAAATTTTAGACCTTTTCAAAATAAATTCCCTCTTTGGCACTGATATGAAACTTAGAAAAAATAAAAAGGTTTTTTTAATATTTTGATAATATCAAAGCATTTGGATCCTTATTATAAACTAAAGCTCCCTTTGAAATATTAGGACAAAAATAAGACCACTTAATATGACAAGAACAACCTAATAAGACTATTTTAAGCCAAAGGTAAAAAAATAGGCTAACACTTTTGGCAACCTCTGTGGATGTTTTTCCTGCTAAAACTCAAAGACTAGTTGCATTATTCAATCCATTGGGTTGTGAAATAAATGGAACCTAAAATAAAACTTAGAACAAAATTGACAACTAGTTGTCAACACCTTAAAACTTCTGACTAAACACCTAAGAAAAACCAAAACTTGTAGTCCCCTAATGGAAAAGAAAAATGTGCATCAACACTTAGAGAAAAGAACCTATAATAGTGTGCAACAATACTTATTAGCAAAAGGGAAACTATCATAATATGTACAAAATATCATTCATTACCTTAATAGTAGTGCTTGAGGTGAATCTCATTGATTGGGATAGGTAACTCTTGTCCATCTAGCTTGGATAGCTGGAAAGAATTATGCATCTTGCAACTTGTGAACACAAAAGAACCATCCCACATAGCATCAAAATTTTTATGTTTTCTAGGCCTACTCTTCAACTCACCCCATTTAAGTACAATATCTCCTTTGAACATTCTTGGGATTATTCTTTTTTCAAAGAACCTCTTTATTTTTGTTTAATGCATCCCCAAGTTTTACATTGCTTTCCTTCTTGTTTCCTCCAACTCCATTAGCTCAATAAGTCCAATATCCATTGGTTCTTCTTCCATCCATTCCACCTCCTTCATAAGGCGAAGTTCTAGTAACTCAATTGATATAGGAAGCCTTGCCTCTTTCCCATACACAATCACATAAGGTGATTTCATTGTAACCCTCTTAGGAGTGATTCTATCAGCCCATAAGGCTAATTTTAACTTGCCATGCCAAATTATATGGTTTTCCTCAATTGTCTTCTTGATGATTCTGATTAGATTTTTATTAGTGGAATCAGAGCTTGTCCATTTCCTTGAGGATAGTAATAGGATGAAGTGCTCAAATGTATTTCATTCTTAATAGCTCAATTAATTATTTTTATCCCTACAAAAGCCAAAGCATTATTTGATATAATTGAATCAGGGACATCAAACCTTGTGACCAAATCTTCATAGAAGTTTAGGACTGCACTTTCATTTACTTCAATGCAATAGACTCATTCCACTTGGTGAAATCGTTCCTTGTTGTTGTAGACATCGAAAATATACTGATTGACATCGTGCATCTGATCCTGACTTACTAACATCGTTTCTTCCTAGATCATCCCTCGGTCTAACCATTTAATCAAATTCCCCTATCTGATTAAATTCATCAATATTCATCTCTTAATTAAATAAATCATTTTTTCTAATTAAGTCACTTTCTCTTGTTAATTAAATCAGTCCATCTGATCTAATTATCCCTATTGAATTAAATAATCAATCTATTTGATTAAATCTCTAAAGTCTGTCCATTAAATTAAATAAATTAAAACCTTATTTGATTTAATCTAACACCATCCCTTTTAATTAAATAAATCAAAATATTTATTTAATTAGCCTCTTATCATATTCCTCTCTTATCTGATTTAAATAAATCCATAAATCTAAGTCAAATAAGTCACATCATCTAATCTCTGTTAAATTAATTAACCCTTGATTAATTTAACCTCATCTCATGTCACATCCTCTAGATAATGCAAGTTGCACATGAAAATATATTTAATTCATTTATTAAATCCCTATTTTCCCTCACATGGCATCTTTTGGAATATTCTCTCAATTTGAATTCAAAAATTCCAAGTCAACATGTACATCCAACAAGGCATTTAAAACCTCTTACATGTCCTTTGCCTTGAGCCAAGTGGCATTTATTGCACTTTCCCTTCCCTCTTACATGTCATTTCAACAAATTTGAATTTCAAATATTGGCATTTATTGGCACAATCCTCAAAACTTGCACATCCTCCATCCATTCACAAGTTGACAAGTGGCATCATATCATTGGTTGAATCTTTGTCCCACATTGATCAAATTTTGACATCTCTCCAACTTATCAATCTATAAATGAAGAGCTCCTCTCCTCATTTGATCATCCACAATTTGAGTAAACTTACTATGCTCAAATCATTAGCCAATTTCATCATCCACAATCCAAGCAAAGTTACCATGCTAAAATACTTAGCCATTTCCATTCATCATTCGAATTCTTAGCTAGGATTTTTGCAGATTTGGCTTGGAGTTCTCATCTTCTCATCAAAGTGGATCAACAATCTCTTCAACATTCGAATCTTGCATCATAGGAATTGGGAAAGGGCCAATTTTCACATCAAATTGGCACCAATTCCCCCATGGGATCAAGTGTTTTCTTTTTGAATTAGGATTGAATCAAGTTTTTATCATTTTCTTTGTGTTCATTATTTTCATTCCTAGTTTAATTTTTAAATGGATTTCATGGGGAATCCTTGTTTTAGCTTGCAAATCCTTGTCTAACTTGTTTATTCATGTTGTTTTGTAGGTACTAGGAAAAGGGTTCGCACATTTGGCGCTAGAAGGAGGGCTTGACATCAACATTTCTAACATTTCCTCAAAATTTTTGCGTTTTCTTGACACAGGAAATTCCAACGCGGGCTCGTCAGCGTCGCTGTTTTAGCACCGCGGGCTCGTCAACGTCGTGTTTTAGCACCGCGGGCTCGTCAACATCGCTATTTTAGTACCACGGGCTCGTCAGCGTCGCTGTTTTAGCGCCGCTGGGCTCATCCCACCAAAGAAATTCAAATCCTAAACCCCGCCGCTGGACTCGCCGATCTGCATCAGTTTCAAAAAATCCTAAACTCGATGCTTTCAAAACAGCGACGCTGGGCGAAAACAACGACGCAATCGTGCTCTCTGTCCTTGACACAGAGTGCGCTGACTGGTAAGCGGCACTGTAAGAGTGATGCTGGGAGAAAAAATAGTGACACCTTCACGAGTTGCGATGCTGGAAGACAGTAAAAGGGAGAAATTTAATTTTTAGCACGTGCTTTAATTTATGATTGCTTCTTCCTCTGTTTTCTGCTTTTTTCCAGAATCTGACTTTTTTTCTGCCTTTGTAGGTTGGAAGCCAAAAAGTAAATGAAGAAGGAGCATGGTGATGATATCTTGACCAATCAAAGTGTTTTTAGACACTTAAGTGTTTGTTTAACACTTCCTTAGGAATTTGTCATCTTTTCATCTTTAGAACACTAGCTTTCATTTGGGCTTAAAAAGAACCTTTCAATTCCATTTCTTGCAAAGGTTAAAACGAACAATAGGACCAACGAATTACTAGATTTCATTTATGGGATTAACAAATTGAACAAATGTCTTTCACTTGTGATTTGGTGCTCTAAAATGAACTCACATATTACTTTGAGGATCTAAAAAGAACAAGTATAGTTGTGTTTTTTGTGAGGGCTTACTTAGACTAAAGGCATTGGAAAAGGACGTATGTGCTTCTCTCGCGCTTTATAGCGATCTTGAGAATCAAAAGGTCTTTTCCATGACTTTGGATTAAGACAAAGCAATCACCTCCACACTTCGATTTGGGCTTAAAATTGAACAAACTATTGTGCGAGTGTGAGTGGGGACTTTGTTGCGTACATTCTCTTTCCTTGTTGCCAACTAGGATTGATCGAGTTACGAATATTTTTCTTCATTCGCTTTTGTTTATCCTAGAGGGCCTGCCTTGGCGAAAAAGTAATCACCCAAGGGAACGACTCAACCAGTAACACTCTAAAGCCAAGAGTATTTCCAGCTGGGATATAAATGTGGATATTGGAAGAAACGCCAATATCACGCGGTTGACTCTGACAAGATGGATTCGAAAGGGGACTCTTGCCACGTTGGGTCAACTCCTACAAACGAAAAGTCCTTACTAAAATCCATGTGCTAGAATTTTCCAAAATACTTTATCTATTTGTTGGTGCAAGAACGGTCGTTCTGAAGCCACCCCACACTTTTACGGTCTTCTAGTAGAGATGGAAAGCATGCCATGGGAGTTTCTTGGGTGTTGATGCTTGGCTGCCCTGTATAAGTGAGTGTCGTGGAGGGGAGCCAGTGGGGTCAAGCATCTAACCATCCGCTAGAGATAAGCGTAGTTGGACTTGTCCAAGTGGGAATCCAACAAATATTGTCTTACAGATCCATAGGATTGTACTTATTCTTGGGTTACAAAATGCATTGCTTGATCGAAAACATCATGGAAACAAACATTTAACATCATCCAAATTTCAAACCCTTTTGAAGAAAAATACCATTGACTCAATCCATATGTTATTGCTTTCCCTTGGGATTCACATCCTTAGAGGTTTCTAAACATTGGACTAAATCTCAATTTGTCTTCTTAAGTAAACAATAGGAAACCCTTGCCTTAAGTTCATTGAATTCCCACATAATACATCTTGTGGGGTTTAAAGAAATTAAGACATTGGACATCTTAGTTTGAAAACCTAATTGAAGAAAGTGTTTTTGGTAAAATAAAGACATTAAGCAAAGCTAAGCAAAATAAACTTTCATGTATGTGTTGAAGACTCCAAATCCCAAAAGCACAAATCATTGATCCGAAAATGAATGTTCAAATAAAATCATTTCTTGGTTGCAAAGGTCATTAGGAAGCATTTGCATGCTCTTCAATACCTAGGTCTAAGCAAACAAAGTGTATCTTTTTAGGTTCATCTTAGGATCAAAACACATCAAAACAAAATCCACCTCATCATCACCTTTTGGAAAATCTTGAAATCATCCTTAATACTAGGCTTTGTGGCGATATGAAATCCATCAATATCATTGAGACAAAATCCTTGAAAACACCTTTGGCTAGGTATGTGTAAATGCATCCTTTTGCATATGCTTAGTCAAAGTTATCAAAATCATCTTGTGTAGCTTAGTGTATGTAGATGAATCCTTCTTCATATGCTTAGTGAAACAATCATCTTGTTTGAATAGGTGTGGGTAGATGCATCCTTCTCCTCACACATATTCAAATTATCATCCTTTGAACAAATCTATCCCTTAGATCATCATCCAACATCTTAGGGTCTTTTTGTTCAAAAATCCAAATCCAAAATCAAAATCAAAATCAAGGACAAAATCTCAAAAGTCTCAAAATCCAAAATCAAAATCCTAAAAAAGCCTAGTGTCTCATTCAAGTTTGATCAAAAGCCAAAAACATCCATATCATCCATCCTTAAAACATCATCATCATATCATCATCACCTTTGATCCTCAAAAGCATCCTAAAACTTTATACTTTGGGACATAAAATAACGATTGATCCAAAGAATCAAGAGATTCATCTCTCATATTCTCAAAGATTGATCTTTGTTTTATGGTTCAAATGAGATCTCAATACAAGAAGAGTATGGAAGCCAACAAAGAAACACCCGCTTCAAGCGATCTTAGCCAAACAAACGCATAAATGAATCCAGCTGAATCAAGCAATCCATTGACCCTCTCTTCATCGCAAAATCCCCAAGAAGAAAATCAAGGAGAGGACCCTACTTTTGGAATGTCTTGCGAGGAAATGACAAAATGCTCCAAAATCTGGATAACCATCGAATCATCAACGTCATGATGAGACTCAACCCTTCGTTATACATGCTCGAATTAGAAAAACAAGGGGCCAAGTTGCCTTCGGATTTTGATGTAAGTACCATAGTGGAGACATCCTTTCCACCTATCTCATCCACCATCCCCATCTCATCTACACCTCCATCCCAAAATGTCATGCAAAACATTCCACAAATCACGACATCGATTGCTCCAACCCAACCAAATATCAACAAGGGAAACACATTTCTCAATGCTCTTCAATCACATCCCCTTGTTAATAATCAAAGTTTGGACACAAGCACCACATTGGAACAAAATATACCCAAAAAACCATTACACAAAAATGTTCCTCTCACATTCCATCACGATCCATCATCAACATTTTTTCACGCAACACCACAAACACCACAAACACCTCTTCTCACAAATTCACAAGAAGAGGGAGATACGTTCGGACTAGGGGGCTTATTCGACACCATGACGTTTTCACAACAACTCATGCCCCTCACCTTTCCACCTCTTCCACCATTACCATTATCATCCGCATCACTCCTTGGTTTAGGGCTTCCTCCCCTACCAAGTATCAATCAAACCTACATCCCAACCATCAATCAAAGCATTGCACCAAACACGCAAAATTTGTCGTTGATATCGCAACAACAAACGATAAAAACACAAGCAATGGAAACATCATCAAACACACCCCTAACATCACAAAGCATGGTCTCACAAGGACCAATCACATCAATACCATTATCCAACACCCAAAACATCAACATAACATCATCATCTACCACCATTCCAAATCCACCACCACCTCCACCACCACCAACGTTCACCACATCAAGCCAATATGACGCGACATTGCAAGCTGCTTTCCAAAGGGGCTACCAACAAGTGAAAAAACAAAAAGCTGTACAACAAGTTGCGCAAGCTGCTAAAGCTACACAAGCCGCATTACAAGCGCAACAAGCCCAAGCATTATTGCAACAGCAACAACAACAAGCCACCCAAGCTGCGCAAGTATTGCAAGCACAAAGGGTCGCTCAAGAACAACTATTATTATAGCAACAAGCCGCACAAGCGCAAGCAGCTCAAGCTCAAGCACAATCTCAATATCAAGCACAAAAAGCACAAGATCAAGCACAACTTCTTGCACAAGCAGCGCAAGTGCAAGCATATCAGCAAGCACTAAAGCAATACTAAGAGCAGCAAGAAGCAATAGAATTGGAAACCCAACAAAAAGCGTTGTGGGAACAACAACAAGCACAACAACAAGCGTTGTTAGAGTGCAACAAGCGCAACAACAAGCACAAATCCTAGTGCAACAACAACAAGATCAACAACAAGCATTGTCCATCCAAAAGCAAGTAGAAGCCTACTTCACTCGCCACAACATACCGATACCATCAAACAATGCACCTACCAACCCACCCACCCAACCAATGATTGAAACACCTCAAAACACCTTCATCCCACCCCCTGATCCACAAAGTGATGTGATGACACAACTCAGGTTTCTCTCACAACAAGTGCTCGACCTTCAATTAGGGCGAACAACCAAAACATCAAGCAACATGTGTCCCTATCCATTTGATAGGAGCCTAGACATGAAACCATTCCCCAAGGGATTTGAAATTCCCAAATTTGACAAATATCGAGGGATGGGAAACCCTGGAGATCACATCAGGGAATTCCAGGTTCATTGTATGGAGGTTGCATATGATGATACTTATCTGATGTGGCTATTCCCTAGGAGCTTGGCAGGTCCCGCTATAGAATGGTTCTCTCGCTTACCTACAGGCATTAGAACATTCCAGGAAATTAGGGATGCATTCATTAAGAACTACGCATGTAAAATTGCAATGGATGTCAGTCTCGAAGAGCTATACGCTTTAAAACAAGGAAAGAATGAATTTTTTGCTTCATTCCTTCAACGATGGCGATCCAAGGCCAATAGGAGCAAATGGACCATGCCAGAAGAACAAGTTTGCACCATCATAGCCAATCTTGAAGGTCGTTTGTCATTTCATCTCAAAGTTCAGGGTATCACTACATATGAACAATTGATCTCCAAAGCGCTCAGCATCGAAAGAGCCCTTGTGACTCAACCCCCAGAATCAACATCATATCACAAACCGCAAAACAATCACCCATCATCCAATTACAATGATAAACCTCACACATGGGAAAGGAACAAGAACATCACTAATGATGGCGTCGTCGATGCCAAGGTGGTCATTAGTGGTCCACGCTAAAAATACACCCACACCACAAATCCAAAATCAATGCCAAAACACTCATCACACAACATACCAACCCAACAACAATCCAACCATCAATAACCTCAATGATCAAAGAGGACCACCCCAACTCAAAATTTATCCTAAACGAAAGTACGCTATCTTGGGGGAACCATTGGAGGACATAATGAAAAAGTTGATTGCTGAAAAACTCATCCAGCCTCCTACATTTGAAAATTACCAAGAACCCAATGTCAAACCTCCTTGGTACAATGAAAATCAACTTTGCGAATTTCACAAAATCAAAGGCCATACCACAAAAAATTGCATGAAACTCAAAAACATCATCCAAGATCTCTTTGACAAGAAAATCATAAACATGGAACAACCGACAGGAAATCAAGATCTTAAAATCTACACGAATCCGATGCCGAATCATGGCAACAAAGGGAATAAAAATGATAAAGGGAAGGGCAGTGTAAATCATATTTGTGAATTAGTCGTTGCCTCCCTAAATGAAGATTGCATGGTCATCACCATCAAGGGTGCCCATGTCGAAGATTGTGGAGTCACCACAAGAGGTGGTAAAGTCACCATTGCAGGATCATCCCAACCAAATAGAGTCCCTTCATCTAGATCCGCTCCTAATGGCTACAATGTAGTAGATCAACTCAAGAGAATTCCATCACACATCTCCATCATGGAGTTGTTAAAAATCTCATTAGCGCATAAAAAGATCCTTGAGGAAGCATTAGCCTCATCCACTGTCCCCGCAGATCTCGATGCGAAGCAATTCCAAGCTATGGTCAGAAATATCATAACGCCTAATCTCCTTACATTATCTGACCAAGATTTCCCCAACCAACCATCTCACAACCGCACACTTCACTTGGAAGCCATTGTAAACAAGAGAAAAATCAAAAGGGTCTTGGTGGATGGAGGTGTAGGTTTGAACATCTGTTCTCTTAGCCTCATTAAGCAGTTGAAAATAGCAGAAGACTCCATCAACAAAGGCAAAGGCATCACGATAAGAGCATATGATAACCAAGAAAGAGTGTCTCAGGGCACAATTAAACTCCCTATTCAAGTAGGGCCTACCATCATGGAAACCACCTGTCAGGTCTTGGACCTCGACTTGCCATATAATATCCTCCCGGGACGCCCATGGATCCATGCGATGAAAGCCGTAGCCTCAACCTTCCACCAATGTGTAAAATTTACACATAATGGACAAGAGGTTACCATTCATGGAGATCTCGAACCGTTTTCATATTGTAAGAATCTTGAAGCCAAGTATTACAAAATCCCCCAAGTGCCAAAGAATGATGAAGGCCCATCCACACCATACATTGACCCTGCCACTCTCGCATCCACTTCTACGATAGAGATACCTGCCATCCCCGTAATCCCCACCATCTCTGATATCAAGCTTATCATCCAAGAGGACGGTTGTGGAAGCTACAAGCTCCCCAACAATGCTTTTGTAATAGGAGAGTTACCACAATCTCCTAGATCACGAGGACGCCCACAAGAAAATCAAGCTTCCACATCACAAACGCATCCTGAAAACTATCCCGAATTCACAAGCTGGGGAGATCTTGGCCATGAGGTTATTGAAACAGATCCATCTCACATGTTGTATCGAGATGAAAGACCGATACCTGAATTACCAATGGATGAGACAAGCAAAGGCCTACAAATGATGCTTGCCATGGGCTACGACATAAATCAACGATTGGGACAAAATGACAATGGGATCATAATACCTATCATGCCAGAGACACGACCCATAACAAATCTTGGCCTTGGATGTACCATTCCGAGAATAACCATACGTGGCCGAAGTCCTCTGGTTAGAACGGTTAATACCTCTCCTCAACCAGTACTAGTACAACTACACTCACCAATTGTCACAGGTGAAGACACACATAACTTCATAACTGAGCCCTATATTAGTAGCGATGACGAAGATAATTTTACTAATCTACCTAGGTTATTCGAAGATACCACCCTATGTATGATTAGCACCCTCTCATTTGAATCCGATCATCAAAATCATGAGATCCACTTAGTCTACCCCCAACTGATTGACTATGACCAACGAGGACCACCAGTTCTTGATACATTTGAAAATGATGAGGCACTCTCAGAATTCATGGGATTGAGGGATAACATTCCAGATGGGGATCACAAGGCAGGCTTTATAATAGAGTTGGACACACACCTATTATGGGGAAACGATTGAATCCTTCAGTCGCAAAAGTGAGAAACTAAGAATCATATCCAAGTCCTTGAGTGAAAACCACACTGTGGCACTCTCTGACAAGAAAATAGTAAAAAGAAAGGACGTATCTAATGGTGAAAACCTCTTTTAGGTGCCCGAGGATGAAGGATTCAATCTTCCCTTAAGAGCCATTCATCAGGAGAAATCAACAGTCTTGGCCAAAAAGTGCAATCCAGTCAGCTTAGGAACAGAGGAGACCCCGCATATAACATTCTATGCGGAATCACTATTAACAGAAGAGCAAGAAATCCTAGCAGCATTCCTAAAGGAAAGACAAACTTTGCATGGAGTTATGCTGACATGCCAGGGATAGATCCAGAGACAGTGGTTCATCACTTAGCGGTGTATCCAGAAGCAAAACCGGTCAAACAAAAGCTTTGAAAAATGCATCCCCAAATCGCTTTGTTAGTCAAAATGGAGCTCAAAAAGCTATTATATGCAGGATTTATCCGACCAATTGATTATCCAGAATGGGTATCAAACTTGGTACCTGTATTAAAGCCTGACAGAGCCATTAGAATCTGCACGAACTTCAGAGATTTGAACAAAGCATGTCCCAAGGATGATTTCCCACTTCCCAATATCAACATGATAGTAGACATGACAACATGGCACGAGATGCTATCACTAATGGATGGATTTTCAGGATATAACTAGATCATGATAGCAAAAGAAGATCAACATAAGACTGCCTTCACTTGTCCATGGGGGACCTACTGTTGGAACATGATGCCATTTGGTCTAAAGAACGTAGGAGCAACCTATCAAAGGGCCATGACACTAATATTCCATGACATGATTCACAAAATAGTCGAAGACTATGTTGATGATATTCTAGCAAATTCAAGAAAAATACAAGATCATATAGCAACCCTGGGTGTTATCTTTGAAAAACTGGAGGAATACAAAGTCAAACTAAATCCCAAGAAGTGCATCTTCGGCGTACAATCAGGTAAATCCCATGAGGGGTATCGAGGTGGATCCGGTAAAAGTGAAGGCAATTCTCGAGATGGAAGCACCAAAGACATTAAAACAACTGAGAGGCCTCCAAGGCCGACTTCAATCCATTTGACGATTTATAACACAACTGGTAGACAAGCAAAACCCATATTCTCACCTACTCCACAAGGGGGTAGCGTATAAATGGGATACAAAATGTGAAGAGGCATTTAAAAAAATCAAGGAATACCTACTGACACCACCAGTGTCAATGCCACCTATCCCAAGAAAGCCATTGATCTTATATGTGTCAGCAATAGCAGCAGCCCTTGGAGCTCTCTTGGCTCAGCATGATGAAAACGGAATGGAGAGGGCCATCTACTACATCAGTAGGACAATGGTTGGCCACGAGCTAAATTACTCATTCATCGAGAAAGCTTGCCTCGCAGTAGTGTTTGCATCCCAAAAATTCAGACATTACATGCTGGCACACAAGATAAAGCTCATCACGAAAATTGATCCCCTCAAGTATCTCTTATCCAAGGCAACGCTCACGAGCAGAATGGAAAAGTGGGTAATGATATTATCAGAGTATGACATCAAGTATGTAGAGAGAAAAGCCATTAAAGGTCAAGTTATTGTAGATCAACTAGCAGAAGCACCTATGTATTATGAGAATCCTCTTGTCTCATAATTCCTAGATGAATCCATTTTTAACCTCAATATAACGAACCATTGGAAACTATATTTTGATGGTTCATACACACAACATGCATCAGGAGCTGGTATCTTCTTCATCACCCCACAAGGGGATTGCATACCGAAGTCATACAAATTGGCATTTCCTTGCACCAACAACATAGCGGAATACGAGGCTTTGACTATAGGCCTTAGGATAGCAGTGCAATGGAATATCATAGCTCTCAGAGTGTATGGAGACTCTCAGTTAATCATAAATCAGGTCAATAATGAATATCAAACCAAGGATGACAAGTTAACTCCATACAAGAAATTGGTGGAGACTCTAAAGGAATCCTTCATTGACATAACATTTGAGCAGATTCCAAGAACCAACAACAGAGCAGCCGATGCCATGGATACAATTGGGTCTTTATTAGACATCCCTCATAACGTGCCGAAATATGAATTTATGATTGAGCAGCTTCTCGTTCCCACATTCGAGGTACCAGAATCAGAATTCATGTGTGAAATCATTGGTCCTGACGATCCTTGGTACCATGACATCTACACATATCTTCGCATAGGAGTCATACCTGCTGACCTACCATCGAGCCTAAAAAAAACCTTTATCAAAAAAGCATCTAGATTTGTGATCCTAGGTGATACCTTATACCGTAGAAGCATAGAAGGTACCTTGCTACGCTGTCTAAATGCTGAGGAGGCATTAACCGCTCTAATTGAGGCTCATAACAGTATTTGTGGTTCACACTCAAGTGGAATGTCCATCACCAAGAAACTGCTGAGGCTGGGGTATTATTGGCCCACAATGGAAAGAGAAGTGCATGATCATGCTAAGAGGTGTTTACAATGTCAGCAGCATGGGGACCTCATCCATGCTCCAGCTCAAGAGATTCACCCAATTGTCACACCATGGCCCTTCTCACAATGGGGACTCAATCTCATTGGCAAAATCACACCCACCTCATCCAATGGCCATAAGTTCATCATAACTGCAACTGAGTACTTCACTAAGTGGGTGGAAGCCATACCCATGATGTATATCACTGGGAAGCAAATCTAAAAATTCATCCTGAACTATCTCATCTGTCGTAACGGTGTTCCACAAGCCATTATCTCAGATAATGGGACACCATTCAAGAACCAGGGAGGTTAAGTGACTTGTCTTGAGAAATTCAAAATACATCATTTCTCCCGCAGGTACTATCCCAAGACAGTAAAGCGGAAGAAACCCGCGAACAAAACCATCCTCAAAATCCTGAGAAAATAGTCAATGGCCCATGGTCGTGGTGACATCATGACTTAATCCGTCCTCTGGAGGCCTCGAACCGGTATCACTTGCGCTCTGGTGCCACCCCCTTCTCCTTGGTCTACGGATCAGAAGCTGTCCTCCCCATTGAGATCGAGCTCCCATCCCTCATAATATCATTGCAAAATCTCATCACTGATGAGGACTATCAGGTGTCAAGATTAAACAAGCTGGAGCTACTGGATGAGAGACGAATAGATGTTTTGAATCATCTGCAAGTCTATCAGAATAGACTCAAACGAAGCTATAACAAGAAGATTAGAAGCAGGACTTTCCAAGTCAGAGAATTGGTCTTAAAAGAAAATCAGAAGAATGTCCCGAATCCCAGCAACAAAGGAAAGTTTGAACCTAATTGTTTAGGACCTTTTCTCATCACAACAAGTTATAAATTAGGGGCATATCAGCTATCAACACCTGAAGGGGAACCTCTGCAAGAGCCAATGAATAGCTCCCATCTCAAAAAAAATTATGCCTAATTCTTTCAAGGTATAGAACCAAAAAAATCCAAAAAATCAGAAAAAGTCCTAAAAAATGGTTACTTCGACGAAAACCTGGCAAACAGGCGTCTTGGTGACAACACAAAAATAAAAGCAAAAATCCAGAAAAATCAAAAAGGATAAAAAATCGTCCTCTAGTGAAACCACTTCGGTGGCACTTCAAACAAGTACCTTGGTGAAAACATGGAAAATAGGCGCCTTGTGTAAATAAGCACTTTCCATCCACCGGGATCTCTGCGGTATTCGGCATCATCCATCCATTTCGCTTCCATCATCCATCACATTCGAGGTCTTCATCCATCACACATCCACTCACATCGCGCACCCTTGGCTTGGTCTACGTGATTGCGTCATGATCCCTCCCTATAGTACTCGTACATCCTCCAAGGTGGAGTTTGTCCTGCCCTTTATCGGGGGTAGTCTATTGCATCATGTTGGGGGCATGTGCACCATCGGATCAGTTAGGTGTATGGTCTTAAGGTTCTCAAATCAAAATCAAAACATCCAGAAAATCAAAAATTCAAACATCAAAATCAAAAATCCAAAATCAAAATCAAAAATCCAAAACATTCAAAATCATGTCAAAATCCAAAAAGTGGAGTCTTATAGAGACTCACGTTGTCTCGAGAAGCTTGAGCGTAGGCAAGGTTGATCTTTGATCATCCCCAAAGACATTTAGAGTGGAGTCCTATAGAGTCAAGATCATAATAAGCCCGACAATTCATCATGTAAAGCTTCATCGTAAAATGCGGTCGAGGAGTCATCGGTCCAGACTCATTAGTCTACGTGTGTATAAGCAGTAAGAGCAAGGCTCATCTTTTCGATCGGCCCTTGAGACCCTAGGATGGAATCTTTTGAGTTGAATCTCTTAGTCACGGAAATATCAAAAAATCCCAAAAACATAAAAAAATCAAAAAATCAAAACATTTGCAAAATCTCGAAAATATCAAAAAACAGCCTCAAAACATTCCAAAAAACATCAAAAACATCCAAATATTTGAAAAAATCCACCTGCCTCATCTCACTTGCACCCGCAATAACACCATCCATTATAAACTGATCGTCATCATCAACCTTTGGTGAAACAGTCAGAAACAAGCCTAGCAAATACAAGAAAACTCCACAACGTCAAGTCTAAAGTCTAAGTCAGTGCGTAGGAAAGTTGGTTATCTCTTCATATTGGTAACACATCATCTGAATGGTCCCATATCAATCATCCCTTATAAACGAAATGACGTGCCGCCATCCACTAACATGTCCTAGGATGAATCCTTCCTACAATGGGCATTATCTTTTGGCAATAAGTTTCGTTTATCATCTTAGAAAACACATCCTCTTTCCGTTAGCAGTATTGAAGAGCATTAGTTTGTCTGTTTACTTGGTCTTTATCTTTTGACTTATCTTATTTTGCGCTCATTCCAAGGACGTCTTGATGATATCCCAAAACAACAGATTAAGCGAAGTAGGAATGGGGCAATGATCATTATTCTTTTGTCTGCTGTGCTTGTTGGACGTTCTTGTAATATAACTTGGCAAATACTTGCTTTGTTAGGTATGTATGGAAGAGGTCTAGGGCAACTTGTTGACTATTACAGGGATAGGTTTACCTTTTTGTGTTTTGGTCCGAGGTGTCTTAAACTTCTAAGGTGCATCCTAGCAAGGTTTCCATATGTCAGGTGTGAACAAGAATACTCCTATCTGATTGTTGAGTCAAAGTCCATCACACTAAGTACCACGCCATCCTGGTTTTCTATACCTTGATGCATCGTACGATGTGTGTTATCAAAAATAAGAAAATTCGGCCCTTTGAAAATCCCAATTCCTCATAAAGTAATCATCATCATCATCATCATCATCTGCATTTGTGTCATCATGCGTCTTGTTGAAATGACTTCTTCTTTTCTTACTAACCGCACTAACAAAGTACTATGACAGTTGATCACCATCACCATCACCATCACCGTCATTGATCCTGCATCCACAAATCATTAGCACATTGCATAACATATCATATAGGAAACGTACACGTTGCATTTTAAATAGGTGCATTCATGACATCACATTCCACCCATTACATTACATTTCATCGCATTACATTGATCATTGCATAAAGTATTCATTTGCATGTCATAACCATTTCATATTACCATCTAAATCATCACATAACATCTACAAAAGCATTCCATAATCATTTTTGCATAATCATACGAAAATAGGCATATAAGCATTTAATTCATTACACATCAGCAGATCACTTTGCATTAACATATCATTGCATCACATACATCATTTAGGATAATAACATTTGTTATTCTAAAACATCTCATAAAACCATTTGCATCATATCACGACCATTGTATCATATCACATTCATCCATAAATCATCTCATAATAAGTATTTTCACACACCATCACGTATACCATAGACCATATCATATATCACATATTGCATTGGCATAAAATAAATCATCATATAGATAACATTATTGCACATCATATCATAGGTTAGCATAATATAGATCCGTTAGTCATAATCATCACATACATCATTAGAAATAAATGCATTCATAGGAACATCACTACAAAGCATATAGAAATAAACCATCCATGCATAAAAGTACACATTGCATAATATCAAAATCAACTCATATATATCATATCATCAACTGTCATAGTACAAATAATAATCGGATCACTGTACATATGTGTCAATCAGTACAAAATGCCCATCGGGCTATCAAAAATGAGCCCATAAAGCACAAAAAGTACATAAAATCTAGATCAAGCCCGATCTCTGTGGATGCTGCCCTCGCCCCTGTCACCGTGACCCTCTGGTGGTCTCTGACTGACCCGCTCTGAGTACTCGAGAACCCAATCTGCTCTAGGTACATGGTCGTGGTAGGCCGGACGGTGGTACTCTATCTCTCGGATAGCATCTCTGTAAGATCGTACCGGCACAGTACCCTAGGATGAGGAGGTTGTCATACTCTCAATCTGCTGCCTGCGGCCTAGCTCTGTCACTGCCTATAGCTCTGCAGCCTGTCTCTGCTGCATAGTTTGATCCCTCTCTACTCTAAGCTGCTCCCTCTCAGCTCGTGCCTGGTCTCTCTCGGCCGTCACTGCCTGTACCTGTGCCTGTAACTATAAAATCAAGGCATCCCGTGTGTCTGCCTACCCTGCTGACTGTGCCCATGGCTGCGCGTGAACCTGACCCTCACCCTCAGCTCGTGGTGGTGGGACTGGCGGATCCTACTGCTGGTCCTGCATGGGAACATCCTCGTGACCTGGTGGAACTGGGGGCACCAATGGCGGATCCTGTTGGATCTCGATCCTCGATCCTCGCCCTCGCACTCTACCCCTGCCTCTGACCCTGTATGCCTCTGGATCCTCACCTAGAACAGTCAATCGAAGAGGAGGTCTAAACCAGTCTCTGTAGGCCTGTGTGGTCCCTGGATCTGCCAAGCCCTGATCGTAAGCCCAAGGTTGGACCACCAAATGTCGAAAGCTTTCAACCGCCTCAGCGGTAGGAATACCAGGGCCCCATGACACCTGTGTCAGGCTACGTGCAAATACGGCTACGTAGCCGTCATCCGGCCAATCCTGTGGCTCCCCAAACTGACGCTGTACACGCCCGGGCAGGTATCTCTCTATCATAGTGTGCTCCCTCCCCTGCATGTATCGATCCTGACGGTAGTAGAAGAGCTGATCTGCATCGTCAGCCCATCCAGGCTGACTGAGGTACGGTCTCCAAGTGAACACAAGCATCTCATCTATGACCCGCCTCCAGTAGGGGATCCCGTGCTCTCCGGTGTGTGTAAAGGACACACCACCTTCCAGATATCGCAGTCAATTAGGGCATCCTTCCCCGCCCCATCTGAACCGAATGACCAAGTGGATCGAAGTACGCTCCCCACTTCAAACATGCGCCAAGGTCACCTACCCTGAAATACCGGCCATCCATGTATGCATACTGCGGAGACCCGAAAGCGAAGCTAGAAGGACGGGCCCCCACGTGAAATGAACTGGTCTATCCCGGACCATCCTCTCCCAGCAGTATCCCCATCCAGGACTGAAATACCGCCCTCGTCTGTCTGGGGCAACCAAACCCGAAATGATCACTGCAACGGCCCAACGGAAGGGAGGTGCTATAATTTTGTACCTCTCCAACTCGATCTAACCCTCACAGTAAATAATATCTCAAGTGGCGAGGACTTGGGTACAGTACTCGCGACCCTCCTCCATATCGTAGATCACCCGGCGACCATGAATGGGCAATCGTAGTATGCGCCAAACGTCCTGCAATGTGACGGTTGCCTCACCAGTGGGAAGATGAAATGATGACGTCTCGCTGTGCCACCTCTCGGCCAGCGCTGATAGCATCCCGAGGTGTGTACGCATGGGCACCGCGTACGCAATGTGCCATATTCCTACAGCTCCCAACCAATCCTGGTCTCTGTCGCTAAAGTCCCGTAGAACGCTCGCTAGATCCCGTGACCGGTGCTCCCGAGAATAAAGCTCCCTGGGCCCGTCCTGCATCATGCAAATTCAACATGTTAAATTTTTTGAAATTTCGACGAACGCCTAAACTCGCTCCTGGGCAATCCGGGCATAGCGGCGTTGCTTTTGATTTTTCAAACTTCGACGCCGGACCAAATTTAGCTACGCTACACAAATTTTAGCCTCCCAACGCCGCAGAATTTGTCGCAGTGCTACTGGTGCACTTTTTCCAAACCGTCACACGTCCGGAAGTTGAGCTCCTGCGCCTAATGAAGTGCTTTAAACTCAACCGCATCATTGGCTACAAATGCAACAACAATGCTAAAAGGTTGCTGCACTTTAAACAATCGCGGCTATAATAGTGCCTTGAGTACAGCTCTCCTTAAAAGGCTCCAATAAATGCATTAAAAAATGAAGCTTCAATTAGGGCTGGGTCATCACATACCTGCCCGATGCCGTGGCCGGTAGGTCCAACTCCTATCCCAAATGTGGGAAGCCATACCTATCATCGTGAGGTCGAGCTCAAATCCCCAGGTTTCTAGCTGAGGTGAAAATGACTTGAAAGTGACCCCTAGCCCCTTTAAGCCTAAAAATTAGGGTTTTTTGACCCTATGGGGCTGTCCTGCTAGGGTTTTGGACCCCCAAACCTGTTTTTGTCTGTTCGAGGCTTGTTTTTCATCATTTTATTGTGTTTAGACATGTTTTAAGCCTCCCGGACCCCTTTCAGACCTGTCGGGCACTTTGTCACTCTTTTTTCACGAGATCACCCAAAAAATTAAAATTTTTGTCTGATCTCTCGAGGGGGCAGTATAATGGCATGTTCTCTCACCATGCAGCAATGGGGAAAGTTTTTAATATCAATTTTTTTTTTGGCTTTGATCGAGATCGTGTATCATTTGAACCAAAGCAATGAGTACATTGCTTCAAAGAGGGGCAAAATGTAGGCATAAAAAATATACTGACGACATCGTACTGATCCTTGACTTACTAACATCGCTTTCTTCCTAGATAACTCCCTGGCCTAATCCATTTAATCAAATTCTATCCTGGATTAAATTCATCAATATTCATCTCTTAATTAAATAAATCATTTTGTCTAATTAAGTCACTTTCTCTTGTTAATTAAATCAGTCCATCTGATCTAATTATCCCTATTGAATTAAATAATCAATCTATTTGATTAAATCTCTAAAGTCTATCCATTAAATTAAATAAATTAAAACCTTATTTGATTTAATCTAACACCATCCCTTTTAATTAAATAAATCAAAATATTTATTTAATTAGCCTCTTATCATATTCCTCTCTTATCCGATTTAAATAAATCCATAAATCTAAGTCAAATAAGTCACACCATCTAATCTCCTGTTAAATTACTCTGAACCCTTGATTAATTTAACTCCTCATCTCATGTCATTAATCCTCTGATAATGCAAGTTGCACATGAAAATATATTTAATTCATTTATTAAATCCCTATTTTCCCTCACATGGCATCTTTTGGAATATTCTCTCAATTTGAATTCAAAAATTCCAAGTCAACATGTACATCCAACAAGGCATTTAAAACCTCTTACATGTCCTTTTCCTTGAGCCAAGTGGCATTTATTACACTTTCCCTTCCCTTTTACATATCATTTCAACAAATTTGAATTTCAAATATTGGCATTTATTGGCACAATCCTCAAAACTTGCACATCCTCCATCCATTCACAAGTTGACAAGTGGCATCATATCATTAGTTGAATCTTTGTCCCACATTGATCAAATTTCAACATCTCTCCAACTTATCAATCTATAAATGAAGAGCTCCTCTCCTCATTTGATCATCCACAATTTGAGTAAACTTACTATGCTCAAATCATTAGCTAATTCCATCATCCACAATCCAAGCAAAGTTACCATGCTAAAATACTTAGCCATTTCCATTCATCATTCAAATTCTTAGCTAGGATTTTTGCAGATTTGGCTTGGAGTTCTCATCTTCTCATCAAAGTGGATCAATAATCTCTTCAACATTCAAATCTTGCATCATAGGAATTGGGAAAGGGCCAATTTTCACATCAAATTGGCACCAATTCCCCCATGGGATCAAGTGTTTGCTATTTGAATTAGGATTGAATCAAGTTTTTATCATTTTCTTTGTGTTCTTCATTATTTTCATTCCTAGTTTAATTTGTAAATGGATTTCATGGGGAATCCTTGTTTTAGCTTGCAAATCCTTGTCTAACTCGTTTATTCATGTTGTTTTGCAGGTACTAGGAAAAGGGTTCGCACAGTTGTTAACACCCATTTATGCCTTGAACTAGAGGGTGTTTTAATGGCTCCAATAAATTCAAGACCCCACTTCATGAAGGGTTGTTTTACTTACCCATATATATGCATATTTAAACAAACCATACCAATAGTAACCCACTCACATAATCTTAAGAGATGTTATTCTTGGAGAAAAATGATGCCCTGCTGCCCCATCATGAAACTCTTACAATATTCTATTGGTTTGATCAAGTTCAACACACCTTAACATGAAACCAATTAAATTACTTTCTAAACAAGGTGCCACCTAAAAGAACATAAGGAATTGTTTGCAATATGCAATACTTCTTTTTAGCACTGTTTAGTCCCTTGGGGAATTCACCTGTTTGAAGTTAATGGACCATTTCACATGTTCAACTTGCATTATTCAAAGGTGTAGAAGTTTGTTGTTCATTATTAGATACAAGGATAGCCTCTTCTTGCATTTCTTTGTCACTTTCTAACCTAATAGCTAGTTGTTCACAAAGTCCCTTATCTCTTACCAACTTTGTTACTTTGATTTCCACATCATATTCAATCATTTGGGTTATCCAACTAGCCCTCTTATCATTCAAAATCATTACTCCATAATATGATCAACAACCATTTTCTTAGCCCTTGTGTTGTCTACAATTAATGAATATAGTTGATTTGTCCCACAAAACTCCTATCCTTGCCAATTTATCAAATTTGCTTCATTTTGTGTTTCTTCTGGGGGTTCACCTTGCTACAATGGTACTTTTGGAATTGTATTTGATTGCACATTTGGAGTGTTTTACACCATCAAAGCTTGATTTATCACTCCATTTGAGCATGTGTTTTGAATATGAGGTTGGTTACATGAAAACACCACTCATAGTCTTGTATCATATTATTTTGGATAGGTACCATCTCTCTTTAAGAGCTGGTAGTTTTGGGATTATATACTTGATAAGGCCTTGGATTAAGAGCTTGTATTTGACCTTAATTATTGGGCTGATATGGCAACCTATTTGATTGATTAGATTGATATTGAGCTTGGTAAGGGGCTTGATAAGGTTTATAATTTCAAATTTTCTGCCTTTTAAGGTTCACAATATCATTTCCAAATGTTTGGAGAAGGCCTTGATAAGGGGTGTTTTGACACACTCATCAACATATAGGTAGAACACCAAATGCACCACCTCTCCTAAAAGGAAACCAACCTCAAGAGATTGGATACCCCAAGGTCTCTTTGTGTCAGGTCATGACAATGTTGGATAATTCAATGGCTTATGTAACTATACATGTATTAAGAGGTTGTGGGTAATCAAGTAAACAATTAGTTTAATGCACTTAGGAGATCAAAAAATAAGATAAATAATGCATAAATTATTTCCCCAATCACCTATTACATAAAAATGAATATTTTTAGCACTATAACAATAATAGGACAACTTGCAAATATGAGAAAATTAATTTATAAAAAAAATTTGTTTAAAAATGAGTTCCTATTATAATATTAATATACTCCTAAACTAACAAGATTTGTAAAAAAATAAAAGATGAAGGTTTAGAGAATAAATGAATTGAAAATAGAAAGGATGAGCTTTACATCTAATTTACTATCCATTATCTTGGAAGATGTAGTGAAATTTAATTAAATTACAATATCATAACTAGTATTTCACACAATCATAAACATCATAAGTGGAAGATCCTAAGGAATTTTGTGAAAATGACAAAGAAATTGCATAAAACTACCATATTTCATGCACAAATATTACACAATATTTGAAAAAACCATTATAAAAGATGTAAACAATTAAGAATTTTATTGAATTTCACCAAAAAATCTAAGTTTTGAAACAAAAATACAAATGCACCAAACCATCCACGGTGAATAACTAACAAGCTATAGGAAAACATCTAGCAAAAATTCACACTGAAAATTGTCATTTGTCTTTTTCTCTTCAAAAATTTCCCTCCTAAATCCCCCCCCTTTAAAATGAATATAAAATTTCTCCTCTTATAAAAGTGATTTTTACAGTTCACATTATGAGTAAGTTTTCAATTTTTTCATCAAAAGCTCATGTCCAACATTCTAATCTTCATGATTTCTTTAAAAAATTTAGTCATATCTTTTGCATCCCAAATCTGCAAGAAAAAATGAAAAGCATCAAAATCCTCATAAAAATAGTATTTGCATCATTTTATGAAATTATCCATCCTCATATTTATCATTCAAATAAAAAAATAAAAATTGTCAAAATTGTTGATTGTGATTATCAACAAAAATAAGTAATTTTAATTTTTTTTTGCATGCCATAAAATCTCTATAAAAATAGAAGTAAATTATAGAAAATATTTAATATATTACTTCCAATATTTTTCTCCTCATGTGTATGATTAGGATGAGAAGGTTAGATGCCTAAAATGCAAAAAACTTCCCTTTTTAATGCTAAAAAACCCCTCAAAAAGCTATCCAAAGTTCATGACATTCAAAATACAAAGAGAATGAGGCCATCAAATTTAAGTTGAAAGGTAATAGCACATTAGAACATAAAAAGTGCATTACTAAATGCACCATCAATGACGAAGATTTGAAGATGGAGATCAAATGGTCTAGATTAAAAGTAAACTTGCACAAATCCAATTTCCTCCATTTTTTAATTTAAAAAATAATGGTTTCCCCATTATTTTTAATTTTAAAAAGGATTTTAAAGGTTTTTAAAGGATTTTTTAGCATTTTAGGAGATTGGGAAATCTTGTTGAGACTCTAGGACCTCACCTAAGCTAGCAATAGACTTTTAAACAACATTTTTCTTTAAATTAATCTCATTTGACATATATAATCAATTAATCACAATAAACTCTATTGCCAAGAGACCCATAATCATGGAAAACATCCTCGATTCAAGAAAAACCCTTCAAGAAAATAGCAATCCAAGACCACCAATGGACACGTAAGCACTAGATTGACTCAATGAAATCAAATGATAGCATCAAAGCACCAAAATCAAAGCTAGAACCATAAAATATTGAAAATAAAATCAAGAGGGGGTCCCCATTTTGTTGATGCAAAGTATGGGGTGTGTGTGCAAGGGCACAACAAATTCCAACCAAAACAAAAAATGCTCTAAAGCATTTCAAGGTAGAAGACCGGCCAAAGACCCAAAATCTTAGCCTAATCAATCACAATAAGAGAGCGAGTGCTAGAACAAACTAAGATCAAGAATTATTAAAGTACAAGGTCCAATGCCTCTAAAATCCAAGTGTGTATATATGATTCTTTTACCTTCCTTTAAGCATGTAATAAATTGTTATCACAAACCAGAGATTCAAATACCTCAAATTGATTTTGATTTTAAATGATCACCTAGAAATAGCTTTACCTCTAACCAAGCATCCATATCCCTGACAAAGATATCACTAATCCCACCCAAGGCCTTGCTCTACTACCAGTCAGGCATCCATAGCCTTGGCGGAGATTACCTGGATCACCTAGATACTTGAGCTCTCATGATATAATTACTTTTCTTTTTCTTTTATTTTGATTTTTAATTTTAACTTATTCTCTCATTGAGCTTTCTCAACTTGCAAGAAATGAAGCTTGCTTTTGGGTTGGGGATTAAGGCTAATCTATAAGGAGCAAACAACACCTAGATTAAAACATGTTGGTGACCTGGAAAGATTTTTTTTTAAATTTTTCAGCCAATTTCTTGTTATAATAACTCATTATAGCAAGATTTAGGAAGCATTAATGTGTGAGAATATATAATATTTTAAGAAAAAATCATCTCAAGCATAAAAATTACCTTAACTCATAGTTGGACTAGCAAACACTCAAACTAATATGAGTGATGTAAAATGAAAATATTAAGAAAATTATTTTGATTTAATATCAATAAATGGATAAACACATCTAACAACTAGTGGTTACACTATTTACCCATACAAACATGCCCTTTTCCATCAAGAAATATGCACCCGATTAGTAAAGTAGGACCTTAGGACCTAGGAAAATTAGAGCAAAACAACAGAGATCTAGAACTAAACTCCCCGAAAAAATAGAACAAACTAAATAAAATAAAACTAAATAAAAAAATCCAACATCACCAACTAACCAATAGAGACAAAGCAAAAATGAAACTAGCAACTAAAACTCCAATGAAAACTAGCTAACCAAACACTTGCATAACTAAGCACAACTCAAACTATGTACAAAAAAAACTCAGAACAATAAGCATATGAGTTGCCTCTTAACCAATTTTTCATTACATATAACAATAATAACCCACTCGTATGGTTCTAAGGAATGCAAACTCATCTTTGTACTCAAAAAAATAAAACTTAGGCATAATAGGCTCACTTCCCAAGCACAAATCTTGTAAAATCAGAAGTTATGGAAAATCTTTGATCATGATTAATCCATAAACAAGTATTACCATCCCAAACATCATATTCAAATTGAAAACTATCAAAATCCAAGAGAGAATGGAAAGACACAACTTGTTTTAGTGACTTTCCAGTTGTAGGTACAAGCTCATGCATTGTGATTTCACGTTCTAGAGGTCTTATCTCATGGTACATCACTCCGTTCTTCTCAAGTACATGAATGCCATAAGAAAAAAATTCATTAGTAATGTACTATAGCCATTAATACTATTACAACGAGTTTCAAGAGGTAA
>VDFB02000002.1:180246042-180416390 GCA_007258455.2 Sequoia sempervirens
ATCCATTGGCATAGACACATCTTGCTATGTCTTGATCAGCAATCTCCCTTGCCTCATTTTGAAATGAAGCTTCCAACGGTCCCTTAGATCTTTTATTTGAAGAGGGCATGGTTTGCTCTTGAGGGATGTCCATAAATGGATGGCTTTCTGTAGGTGGAAAATAAGGTGGTGTAGGGAGTTTCATAGATCAAGATCCTTTCTTCAAAGGATGGCTTGTTTTACCACTGGTTATTTTTTGGTCTGCCTTTTCTTGCTCAACAATATATTTCAACACTATATCATCTGGAATGCCACTGTTATCTTCACTTGGACATGGTTTGATGCCTAGTTCAGGGATCCTGCACAAGTGCCCTTTCACTCGACTGTATGAGCTCGAATATTGAACATGGCAATGACTACAAATCCAAACATATCCTCCACCACCTAGAAGTTGTTGAACCATTTCTACATATTTCCAAAGGGGAGAATTTGGGTTTGTTTTGAAACAAGATCGGATTGAGCCTGAAGAGGTAACGGTTGCCATTGTAATATGGAATAGTGAATACCTAAGGCACAACATATTGAAATTTTGGTATTGATTCATTGAATTTGAAACTAAAAGACTTTATTAATTTCAAAAAAATGAAAAAATTAAACATGTGTTATAGACATTTAGAGGAATGAAAAGTAAAACAAAACTAAAACTAAAAAGCAAAACAAAAGAGTTGAAGTTCATTTGTTAAAAAAAATGTAAAAAAAATAATCAAAAAACTTAAAAAAACCTACCTCTTTTGAAGAAATCTTGCTCTATGATCTTCTTAGCAATGAATAGAAACTTGCAAGTGCTTAGGAATAGCACAACAATCAACTTTGAACAATCTACAATCAGCCTTCAAGTCTATTCCAACTTGTGCAAGCAAAAGAGAAAGTTCAGCAATGGAGGCAAAAAATCCTTTTTTCTCATTCACAAATTGGTAAATGAGTATCACTTTACCTATTTCATGTTTTAGAGGCAAGTATTAGGGTTAGAAGGAATAAAAAACTCTTTAAAAGTAAAAAAAACGTCAAAAAAATATTAAAAAATCAAAAATCGTGTGAAAAAGCCTGCCTGGGTGCAAAATTCTACCCGGGTTCGAAAATTTTGAACCCTGTCCGGACCCACAGTCAAGGGTCTGAACCCTAACTGAACCCATAGGGGGATTTTCGAACCCTGGGCGAATTTGGGCTGACCGAACCCGAATTCCGAACCCGAATTGAACCCGAACCAAACTCAGGGCTTGTAGGGGCGAACCCGATAACTTAGGTTCTAAACCTACTCAACACCACAAATATGTAATCACATGAATTTTTGGAGAAATTTTGCCAATCGAATGACTCCATTTTGAATTTCTTAAAAACAAATCACATCAACATAAAATAAATGTATACTTCTATTCTATGAATTCAAATCCAATTCCATCCTAAGGAATGAGAGACCATAATCAACCACCTAGTGTGGGCATGACCAAAAGCAAAAAACAATAAACAAATTGCATAAAACAAATGGAGAAATACCTTGGCTTGCCAATGCAATTTATAACCAAATTGAAAGAGATCCTTTGTGCATCCACCCCAATGCACCAATGCAAGCTTTCAAGATATTTCCTCTTTTAATGGTTTAGCAATCCACCAAGCATACACAATCCACTAAAAAACAAGTATCCATAGTCATACACAAGAGGGAGAGATTTTTTTGCAAAAATGAATAAATAATGAGTAAGAAACCTTATTTTTTCTTTTTCACAGCAAGAATCTCCAAAATCCCAAAGTAACATTCTTTTCCATTTCACACACAACAAAGCTTTTTTTCAGAAAGGTTATTTTCAAGTTAAATATTTTCCAATAAATATTTTCCTTTCAATAATTCACTGATCATTCTATTTAAAAAGATTTTGTTAAATACTTTTAAATGGCTAACATAACAATTTCACTAAAATTGCCTCATGCATTTAATTTAAACAATTTCTTATAACTTATAGCATTTTTCAAATATTTCCACAATATTAAAATGCATAAGACCTTTTGACAAAGGCAATTAAATAACTAACTTTTTGACTAAGCATTTAGGATTATTTTGCAAATACACTAAAGAAATCCTTTCAAGAACCCAATAAAATGCAAGTGAACTCAAATTCAATAAACACAAAAAAAAACGACCACTTTGCAAGTTCATCCACAACACAAGGATCTTGAATAACTGACATTTCGGATTAGTGGCAAACTAGGTAACATAGGGAACATCCTTTTATTCACAACTGAATAGGATGGGTTAAGCAACCAAACATACCACAAAAGTCAAAGGGTCACTATCTCTACCATAAAGATTAGGTATGTTGAGAAAGTCAAGTGAATCCATGTCATTTCTTCCACATATTTATATTGGTTAAACACTTGTATATCTTGCACACTCAAGGAAAAGCGTCAAATCAAAAAATAGCTAGCATAGCCGAGGCAACATATAATGACCAATGAGGACATGTAATCTAGCAAGGGACATAGCCATCCTACAATAACATCTTATCATTATCAACTCAATATACTTTTTAATCCAATCATAGAAACATTAGGACAAGACAAGAGTTAATACATGGGTGGGCACTACACTCCACCCCTTTCTCCAAAGGGGTCTAGATGATGATCTAGATCATATGATTATGAAGTCATCCAATAGTCTTTTCTACTCCTTCAAATTGGTATACTATACATCCTAGGATTGATCAACCAACGTCATTTCACATAGAAGCTTGTTATCCTGCAAGTTGTGACATGATGATGAACACTCTGTTGGCATGTTCATCCCCTCTAACCATTCTATGCACGTACTATAGTAGAAGCATAACTATGGTTTTCTCAACTACATCAATCCTTTAAGCTCTCCACAAAATCCCACCAATGACTTTTCAGTATTATGTATGTCACGTCTATCTTGATGCCCAACAACATTGACCTCACTTTGTTCAACACTATTGGTGCCAACATTAACAACCTTGTCAACTCATACAATCACTGATGAGTGGTGAAGACCAATACAGTTGCTCACTCCATTAGGCAAGGGGTTAGAAGTCTGTAATATTCCCCCTTAATTTTTTTGAATTTTATCAACACAAATCACCACTATTAGTGTTAGCTCCAAATAAAAACCAGCTTGGAAAGTAACCCTTCACCTTTTGATCACCAAGATCCCAATGTGGGCGAGGTAAGCGCATACAGTGTCAGGGATCGTTAACAACTGGAAAATGAAATTACAAAGCTGCTAGGTGGCTAGCCGACCATGAATGAAAGTAAAAGCTAAAAATACAAGAGTAGGCGGATAATCGACCATAAACTCGACCACTTATTCAGCGGGAGCAAATTAATTACAAATAATAAGGCGGCAAGCCGACCATGAATCTGCTTTGCCACTTATTCAATGGGGGGAATTTAAACAAAGTGTTGAAAGTAAAATTATTAACTCAACCACTTCTTCAGTGGGAGTAATTACAAATATTTAAAATGCAGCAATAAATAAACAACTGTTAGTACTACTAAACCAGCTTTACAATGATAGAGTTTTCAGCTGCACAAATCATAGAGTTATTCATCCAAAGCCACAAGGAGTTAGAGTAAAACCTCTAACTGATACAATATGAGAATAATATAAATATTGAGCTCAAATTAGCAATATATCAAAATTAGATGAGTCTGATCAGAAACAGTAAGTACAGAAAATCAGAGCAGCAATGTAGAGATTCACCAATTTGATCACAACTTTGTCATTACAGCTCCGATTGACTTCAAACTAGATGCAAATGAAGCCAATAGACTGGGTGACCAAGAACCAAACAACAAACAATGCCAAAAAGCTCCAGAAACTTGGCACGATTTCCAATGCAGTAAGTAGGAGATGGTATGGCCTCTAGGAAGGGTCGACCTTCTCTCAAAAATCCAAAACTCAATAATAAATTTTGAAAACTTGCAGAACTAGGCGCCCTACACAAGAGAACAGCTTGAGCCAATACCCAAAACCAAATAAAATATGCCGATGAAGCCATGAACAGAAATGTGCTTCAACTAGCACTTCCAGCAATAGTATAAACAAATTATAAACTAGCAATCTGCATATAATAATTAGAAATAACAGATTATACAACAACAATCTGCTATAGCAAACATGAATAAGCTCTATCCGCACCCCTGAGTGAAGCACGGTCTTCAAAATGCCATCTAGGAAGCTATCGTTTCAAGCCCGAAGAATGGTGAAATAAAGGTGCTAGGAGGGATCTCCTCGAAACGGCTCTAAATTCAATTCAACAGCATAACGTTATCAAAATTTCCAAAGATATGAATGAATGTGCAAGGCCTCAATAAATAAGCTTCAACAGGCAATTGAAACAATCTAAAACTCCCCAAAAGAAAACTCTTTAGCTTCCTCAAAGGGACGCCCATCTCCACAAAGCACTTTTAAAATATTAAAATATTTTATTATCTCCTCCCCTAGGCGTCCAAGGTAAAAGCATTTAATTTAACTTTGAAAAATATTAAACATCTACACTTATGCGTCCAAGACATGGCCCCATTTTTAAAACAAGTCTAATAAAAAATAGTAATTAGACAAGTCCAATCAGATACAGTAAGTACAGAAAATCAAACTAGCAATGTAGAGATTCACCAATTTGATCACAACTTTGTCATTACAGCTCTGATTGACTTCAAACTAGATGCAAATGAAGCCAATAGACTAGGCGACCAAGAACCAAACAACAAATAGTTCCAAAATAGCTCCAAAAACTTGGCACGATTTCCAATGCAATCAGCAGGAGATGTTACGACCTCTAGGAAGGGTCAACCTTCTCTCAAAAATCCAAAACTCAATAATAAATTCTGAAAACTTGCAGAATTGGGTGCCCTACACAGGAGAACAACTTGAGCCAATACCCAGAACCAAATAAAATATGTTGATGAAGCCACGAACAAAAATGTGCTTCAGCTAACACTTCCAGTAGTAGTATAAATAGATTATAAACTAGCAATTTTCCTATAATAATCAGAAATAACAGATTATACAATAGCAATCTGCTATAGCCTATAGCAAACAGGAATAAACTCTATCTGCACCCCTGAGTGAAGCACGGTCTTCAGAATGCCATCTAGGAAGCTATCGTTTCAAGCCCAAAGAATGGCGAAATAAAGGTGCTAGGAGGGATCTCCTCAAAGCGGCTTTGAATTCAATTCAACAGCATAACATTATCGAAATTTCCAAAGATATGAATGAATGAGCAAGGCCTCAATAAATAAGCTTCAACAGGCAACTGAAACAATCTGAAACTCCCCAAAAGAAAACTCTTCAGCTTCCTCAAAGGGATACCCATCTCCACAAAGCACTTTTAAAATATTAAAATATTTTATTATCTCCTCCCCTAGGCGTCCAAGGTAAAAGCATTTAACTTTGAAAAATATTAAACTTCTCCACTTAGGCGTCCAAGACATGGCCCCATTTTTAAAACAAAATTCATTCGCCTAGGCACGGGGTCCAAAAAGCAACATTGAAAATTGACTAAGTATTGAAACTTAGCTCCAAGAGGAATGAAGAAAACAATGCCCAAACTGAATTGCCTTACTGCCAAAAATGGAAAGATGAACTGGAGATAACCGAGCTGCTGCTAGGATGACACTGCAATAAATAGAACTTGCTAAAAATAGCAAACTGCTAAAAATAGTAAGTTTGCAAAACTTCATCTGAACACCAATCGAGCAGTAATCATGACTTACTATAAATAGTAAGTGACTGGAAAGGTTGATTGATTCAGATACATGTCATACCACCTTGGAGATCTTTGAAAACCCAGAAAAACCCAGAAACCTTTCCTGCATGCAAGGTACCAGAGAGAAATGCATGTTACCTTACCCTGAAGCTCTCCAAAAACCTAGAAAGCTCCCAAAAGCACACTTCCAAACTCCTACATGCAAGCCTTCAAAAGCCCAACAGAAACCTCCTATAAAAGTGGAAATCCTAATTGGCACTTTTGATTAGCCTACGAATTTCCGGAAATAGGCTATCAGTCCATGATGAGATCAACATTGAGAAGGGGACATTACAAAGTCCTTGTAATGCTTGATCTACTTCTCATCAAGGCTTAACAAAAGGATACCAAACTTGAACACTACTACAATGACACATTGCAATACCAAAAAATTGAAATTGAAAGGCAAAACCATCTACTCCTACCAAAAATGTTATTCAAGCATCTTATCTAAACTTTGAGCGAATAGCTGATTGGAGAAAGGATTTGTTCTCCAACCAACTGATGGGTCCTCCAACTTCCATTTCCATTTTGACCCCTTTGACTTCGTCAATTATGTTGATTCCAAGGGACTTGTAGACCACAAATTACATGTTTGTCTTCGATGGTACCAGCAGTTGGAAAGTACTTCTTTATATTCATGATATTTTTATAAACATGATCCATTTTCAACCTCAAAGCAATACTAGAACATCAAGTACTACCAAAAATGCATCCCTTTTTACAAATATGTTCTTACATAATTATCTTCAAACAAAAAAATCTATATAATTTAAAAGAAAAAGTATGCATAGACACACATGATTAAGCAAACGAACATAACGCAAAATTCCTAGGGTCTCCAAATAAATTCTTTCACTATTAGAACTTGTGATTACAAATCTCTTCACAAACTTTGTTTTAATGTCAGTTCGAGAGATGGAATTAAAGAAACATAAAATATAAAAAACCAAGATTTCCAATGCTTACAGGTATTGAACGTCTGATCTATCAATACTTCACACTTACAGCATCCAACTCAAGTAGGTACCTCTTTGATAATAATTTACTGAGCTTTGCTATATACCTCTCAACTGTGCACGTGGGAGAAATATTGCTTGATCTTTGCAAAAATAATGGGAAGATTTTGTGAATCTATTCATGGTATTAAACACCTAATCACCCTCTTCGTATGTAAATTCTCTATAGATGGATGCCTCTCAACACATGTTAACACTAAATACTATTACTAACTCTCAAAAAATACGTTAAATTACAAACAAACCAAACTGCCAATTTTAAATGACAAATTCTAACCTTATTGGCTGCCTGTGGGCCTAATCACTCGTGTTGCGCAGTGATATCACGTGTTCAAAACCAACAATTGACAACACTTGGTAGATGTCAAACATTCAAATGTTTTTGTTTTTTATTGCCTAGATTCCAGACCTTTTAAATAATTGCATACATGTTATTCATGCAATTGATTGAAAAAATAATTTCAGAAGAAAGTTATTGAAATGAAGCAAAGGGAACCACTTTGCAGGATGTTAGAATAAGAACTTATATTTTTTGCTTTTTGTTCCAGACTTTTGAAAAGAAAAGTAAATTCTCTTCCTACTTGCTTGGAACAACTTGGAAATTCTTTGGGCGACTTGCTTTGATTCTCAGCACTGAAATCTCAGAACATTTTGAACATCACAATCCTTGTCCTCCCAATACAACAACCAATATTGTCTGACAACATGCCTTCCTTTTAGGCTATATTCTCATTCTGACGGCTTCACACAGAATTCAAATGCTTCACTTTTCCGTCCAAATATTATTTCCTAGAATAAACAACAAATACCAAAAATAAACATGGCACTACAATGCTTTGGCAGGATTTTCCTACTCAATCTCTCTACTTAGTGATTTCATAGGCACAGAGGTGAAAGGAGCTTTGATATCACTGTTCAAAATTAAAATTGGTAGAAAATTACATTGCAAATATTATTAAATAGAAACATATTGTTAGGATTGATAGTACAAGACAAAATTATGAGCTTATAAAGCCTTTCCTTACAACTCCTTTGTATAACCTCTCAAGAACAATAATTTCCTAACGCGAACTACCCAGTAACAATATATTACTTATACAACTTTAAGAAACTAGTACTAACAAGGGGTTGTCTCATAAATGAGATACATGTCTCATACAACACATGGTTCTATTTAAAAACAAAAATATAATGCTATTTTGAATCATAAACCTAACAGTGAAAGGTGTTTCCTATGCTTGTGAGGTGAAACGATTCAATCAAGATCCTTCAAATTCCATGTTCTGTCTTTACAGTGATGTTTTCGCTGCTTCCCCTAGGAGGCAGAATTGCAAACTCTGCAGTTGAGTCATGCTTTACCCATACAATTTTTTTTGCATTGAGTTGTGTTTTACCCATACAATTTTTTTCGCATTGAGTCATGTTTCAAGCCAAAGCCCTATCATTTCTTGCGGTCAACAACGTTGTCATTGTTGTTTGTAGTCACCATCTTTGTAGGATCAATGAAAAGAGTTTTCTAATGCATCAAGCAAGACAAATATCAAGACTTGGACAAAGAAATACAGGCAAAATGTTCTCGTGGAAGTGTTACATTCGAGCCAAAGCTCTAAGTGATCTAATTTTGGTGGAAAACGTGAAGGAAATGGTACTACAGGGTCCTTGGAGACTGATTGGACAAGGGAGAGTCAATTTTCAACATTAAGTTGTGATAAATGGTGCAAAAGGATCTCAAAAGTGTGCTCAAGTCACTTAAGTGGAAAAAGTGACTAAGTGAAAATGTCAACTTAAAATTAGAACAAAAAATGCACTTTAAGTGAAAATGCGCATAACTTGTCCACTGTTTGAAAAATTAAAATAAAAAAGTGACTTAAGGGGCAAAAGGGATTTCTTTTTCACTTAAGTGAAAATGTTAGCTTTAAAATATAAAGAAAGTGCACCAAGACCCCAAAATGACTGCCTCATTCACTTAGTGAATGCCAAACCATGAAAAAATGCACGGAGATTCAAAAGAGGGTGCTTTTTCACTTAAGTGCACCAAGACCCCAAAAGCGCATTGGAAGAGAGAAAATCACTTAAAATGAAAATGGAAATATGCTAAAAAGTGCATGAGACCTCCAAAAACATGCTCAAACTCTTAATATAGGGAAAAAACATAGGGAAAAGTTCATAGAGGTCAAAAGTGTGTGTAATGTCCCCTTTTTAGAGGAAGCACTTAAACCCGAATCTTGCATTCAAAGTGTTTCTCAAAGAGACATTAGAAACGTTAGAGATCAATAAATTTCAGTAATAATGTCTAATTAGATCAAAGATGATATAATTATTTGTTCCTTGCCAAAGGATTATTCATTTCCTCCCTGTTACTTACTATGAATGATTCCTTTATGAGTACAAAACATCTTTCAAGATCCCCTAGATGGAATTCTATTATACCATTTAACATCTTAGTGAAAGAATGGAGTCATTATTACTTATAAGGCTCAATAATTGCTACAAGCATCATTATTGGATAATTGAATATAAAACATATACATATATATATTTGTATATAAACATATATATAATCGTTATTAATTATTTATAAGCTTAGAATTCTCACCCTTGCATAAGCATCTATATTCATATATATTCACTTCAATATATATATATACACTCATATTATATTCACTTACAATAACTATGAAAATTATGAGCAAAGTATTTAAATATAATCAATATTATATTACGATATACCACAGTCTGCATCTACAAATGATTTGCTGATTCCTTAATTCAGAATATATCCCTATATTCTTTCTTTTACTCCTTCCTCCATTCATCCATTTAATATTTTAGAAGATATTCCTTTGGTTATGGTCCGATGCCTTTCTTGACTTGCATCGACCTCCTCTTACGGCTGATATTTAGACGTGCCTTTTCCTTCATACGTTGCTTCCTTTGACCATTCTAAATGCATCACTTCATAGGGTAATTAATTAATTGCTGCATTCAAAGTCTAGGATTTGTTGACTAATGTTATGGTTGGGAATTGCTGCCAATGTTTTTCAAAGAGACACGCAACCTTAGGTTATAATTTGTTATCTCCTAGTTAACATAATTCTGCCCGATGCAGAATGGTATTTATTCATTTATTTTTCTGAACATTTTATTATTATAATAATTTATAATTAGCAATATTAATTAGTTCAGTTTTGTACTATTATAATAATGGTTTTATAATTATAATATTATTATGATACTTATAATTAGTAGTTATGATAATTATAATTATAATATTATCTAGGATAACTATAATTATAATAGTAATATTTAGATTGCGATTATTTATATTTTTTATTGGATTTTGTTATTCGTATTTTAATGTTAGAGGATTTAGTGTCGTAATTTCGGGGACATGACGACAGTGTGTGTGTCAGAGGAAACTCGACAAATTTTAAACTGAAATAGTGCAAGGTCAAAAAGTGTGCCGTAATCACTTAAGCCACTTGAAAACGTCAAAGTTGCTCTTATTTACTCAGAAGCACATGTCTAAGGAGAAAATATACAAGTTTCAAGTGAGACAAGCTGTCCAATAGGCCTAAAAAGTGTGCTTGGCATGAGGGAGCCCAAGTTACAACTTAAAAACATAAAAAAGTGAACACCAAAGCTTGGTGATTTTGCATGGAATGCATCAAGTCTCACCTTCAAAACACGAAAGAATGCTATTGAAGAAAGTTTCTGAGCATTTTGTTGATAGTTAGCAGTAGATTCTTTATTTTTAATTGTAGTTGACAGAGGATGGACATTTGTCCATGGCAAGATTTCATAAAACCAAGTTCACAGATTTTGCAGAAGGCAGTGAGGATCGGAAAAGTAAATACAAAAAGGTTACCATTTCCATCACTCTTTATTCAAGGCGCTTCAAGATCATTGTGCAATGGTCATGATATTCTTAGGGATCATATGTGAAAAGGCTTAGGGTTTCAAATTATCAAGGTTTCCAAGTTTATAGAGAGAACAAAGGATGAAAGAGGTCAAATTCAAGTCACCAACATTGTCTAGTGACTTGTCAGTTTCGATTTTCTTTAGAGGATTTGCTATGTTCTACATGAGGGAGTTGCATCAGAATCACTAGGAGCCGACCATTAGATTGGCTATTTTTAGGAGACAACTATTCTTAGATGATCTTCTAGAAGGTCTACTCAGAGGTGTTTTATCTCAAGATTTTTTATTTTATATGTTGTATTTGGAGATGATATTGTATTTAAGACTTGCTTTGTGTACAAGAAAACTATTCTTAACATAGCAACTGTAGTTGTTTTTTATGCAAAATCGTTGTAAGTACTTATAAATAAGTGCTTTTGGCACTTAGATTGGAGGAAACGGTAATTTTATACCTACTTGCTGCTGAAAGTATTGTTTAAGCTTATGAATTTTTGTGATTTTGTGAAGTATTTTATAATTAGCACAATTTGATAATTATTACAACTTTGTATTGATTGAAATTTTGCAGCTTGAAATGCAATTCTTTGTATTGATTCATGGTATCTTGTGTGTGTTTCATTCCAAATTCAAGTTTTGTAATTATTTATGGTTTTTGAGTCTCAACTTTTAGCTGAAAAGCGTGAGTGTAGTTAGCTGCTATAGGTTGTTTACTTAAAAGGAAAGGATAGAAAAATAATATATATATATATATATATATATATATATATGAAGTGCTGATAAGCTTATAGAGATAGGTCAGAGATTAAAAAATCCAATCGGGAAAGGAAACTACTTATAAATCAATGTGCATTTGGTATATGTTTTCTTTGAGCATCCAGAAAGCTGGAGATGAAAAGCTAAATATTCAAAGTTCAAACAATAATGGAGACTGAGACAGTAGAGAGACCAAGGAAACAAGCATAATGAAAATGGTCTGAAACGGAGTGACAGAAAAATGCTGTCTAGAAGACAAGCTATTTCATGCAATATAGAAAAGTAACATGCCAAAGATAATTGATAAAATAGGACACCAAATCGTGATTTTAAACATTACGTTTACTATCGGATGCGCTTCTCACCTTTTTGGGCTTCAGACTCAGATTTGTTTCAGTGCTGGAGGATACCAATAAGTGTGTGCCTCTGTTTTATTGATGAAACAGGCATTTAACATTATATAACAATATTTGCTGTTTTGAGTAATTCTCCATATGTAATGGCATTATTTTTTACTAACCTGATATTTATTATAGCTTTTGGACAGGAATGATATTGATATGCTTCTAGGTCCCCATGAGAAGGTCAGAAAATGGATTGAAAAGGTGAAGAAAGCAACGGAGCCTTACTTCGAAGAAACCCATAATAAACTTTACAAGGCATCCGTGAGATTTCATGGTCAGAAGCTCCAAGTTAATTCAAATGGAACTGCAGTTGACTCATCAAGGAAAGTGCTGTCATCAAAGCTATAATGAGACAAATATATAGAAATCAAGGGATCAAGTGCGATATCAGTCTGAAAACTTTAACGAGACAAAACTATGTCAAGCCAAATTAAGCCATTAATAGTGGATATTCTCTACAACAAATAAACTCTCTAGATATCCTATCGATATTCTAAAAGTTTGTAATAGAATAAATTACAGGCCCATGAGATTTCATCTATTGCATTTTGCCACTCGTTTTTCATTTCTTTTAACAAATGCATTTCATTGTTACAAATAAAAGCTTGATATGCTTTCATTGCTTCTCAACCCGAAATACAAAACTTCCCATCTATACAGTTATATGATTGTGCTATATAACCGTGGTAATGAACCGTAAAATCTGCCATTTAAAGAGCGAGGTTGGATGATCAATGAAGTCAATGTTATGTTCTGGTAAATGGGATTGTTTATTCTTTAGATGCGAAAGCACTTATAATCTAGATTGTAAGCCTATTTTATAATATTATGGTTAAAATTTAAATACAATTTTTTTAAAGAATTAGAAAATCTCATTGTGTGATGAATAATAATATGGTTGATGTGAAAGCATTGTCATGAGTAAAAAGCTTTATTAGTATTCAAAATGTCATCCTTTTAAATTCTTAATATTAAAACTAGAGCTCTTGGTGCAATAGATAATCTGATTGAAAGAATAAACTACTCTGCTAGAGGACCAATTGTCATTCTTAGAAGGATGTGTTTGAATTTTTAACAAAATTCTAAAACATGAATATAGCACCAATATAAGGTTTTCCGAAAACAAGAACCCAAGATTCCCATGAATATTAGTACTATTCTTCACCAATTATAGTCCTCAAATTGGAGCAACACGAAAAGGTTTATATAAAGAACAAATCACAAACCATATTGTCATTCTTAGAAGGATATGGTTGATTTTTTAACAAAATTCCAATACATGAATATAGCACCAATATAAGGTTTTCCAAAACTAAGAATCCAAGATTCCCATGAATAATTTTCACCTTTAATTCATATTAGTATTATTCTTAACCAATTATAGTCCTCAAATTAGAGTAACACGAAAAGGTTGTAGTCAAGGATTGTTGCACTTTCTCAAAAGGAAACACATTCTCCATATAATCATGAATAAATAGAGCAAATTGGAATTTGTGATAGATTTTATGGTGGATGTATTGTAAAAAAAATAGTATAAAACAAATTGAATGTATGGGTATGTGTATGGAAACAAGGGATCTAATTCTAAGTGATCATTGAAGATAACTATGTTTAAAATTTGAAAATCCGATAAGAACAAAAGTCATAGTGCTTTGAATTTACTTTTTAGACTACTATTTTTTTTTTGAAAATAGTGAAGATTAAGGGTTTTAGATAGGGGAGCACACAAAGTGCTTATGTTTTTATCAGAAACACATTACATAACATTTGGTATAGTTCTCCTAAAATGTTAACCTTTTTTAGTATTTCAAAAATCACTTCAATGGAAAATTAGTTAACACCATGTAATTTATGTTTGATTTTTTTATTGATTTTTAATGAATATATGATTTCTTACAACTTTTAAGTGGACACATCTTGAAAAATAAAAAATTAAATGTGTTCCTCCCTATTTTTTTGGAAAGTAATCAATTTTTTTTAATGTGTATAAAATAAAGTCAAACATAAAAATGTAATTTGTTTCAAATTTGGATGAATAAATAAAAATGACACCAAAAATGCTATATATAGGTTTTTGACAAAAAAGAAAACACAACAAAATAAATTAAAGATTAAAACCTTAACATATTGAAAATGTAGAAATATATATATGGTTAGAATGGTAAGAGAGAGTTTGACATTATTGTGGTATTTCTTTTAGTTCAACATTGAAATATGTATAGATCTAATAGAAAGCATGCTCACAATTTAGTCACTTTTTTACAATTTACAGAAAATGTGTTTTTTGGCACTAACATGTAAGTCCAACCCTTTGAGTTGGATGCCCATGGTAAATCCAACCTTGAGGGTTGGCAATACCTAAGGCATGTACTAATGCAAGTGTGTTGTAGTGCACTCACATTATAATGTGCTAGTGTAATAACATGCTCTTGTTAGAATGCATTGACATTATAACACTCATGTTTCCAAATAAAAAATAAAAAGCAAGAGAAAGAGAGGAAGATTTAGAAAGGGAGGGTGAGATATAGAGATATAAAAAGATGGAGAGAGGAAGAGAGAGATAGAGATAGATATATATGTCCTCACTCTCTATCTCTCTCCCTCGCACTCTATTACGTGTCTTTATTACCTCCTTTCTCTCTCTCTCTCTTACCCCCTCTATCTCTATCTCTATCTCTCTCTTCCTCTATCTATATCTTATTATCTCTACCTCTCTCTCTTATTCACTCTATCTCTTGCTCTATATCTCTCTCTCTATTTATCTCTCTTGATCTCCCTCTTGCTCCTCTCTTTATATCCATTTTTTTCTCTCCCACTATCTCCCTTTCTTTGTATCTCTCTTCCTATCCCTCTCCCTCTCCCTACTCCCTCTCTATATATTAAGCTATCTCTCCTCTCTCTACCTATCTCTCTCTTTCTCTACCTCTATCTCTATATCTCCCCCTCTCTATCTCTACCCTTCTCTCCCTTCCTACATCCCTCACTATCTCCCCCTCTCTATCTCTATCTCTATCTCTACCTCTATCTCTTTTTGTTCCCATCTCCCTCTATATATATTCTTATATCTTTATCACTCTACCTCACTCTCTATATCTCTCTATATCTCCTTTTGTATCTCCCTCTTTCTACTTCTACCTCCATATCTCTCTTTGTTTGGATATCTCCCTCTACCTCTCAAGCTATTTTTATCTTTTTCTCCCTCTTCCCTCTCCCTCTATCATCATCTCTACCTCTATCTTTCCCTCTCCCCCTCTATATATCCCTCTCTCTTGTTCTCTTCCTAAGCCTCAATATCTATATCTTTTTGTCCATCTCTCCCCTATCTCTATCTCTTTATATTTCTTCTTCTATCTCTCCCTCTCTTTATTTCTATCTCCTTATCTCTCCATTTATCTCTACATCTATATGTCTCTCTCTACCTCTCTATATATCACTTCCTATCTCTATCTTCATCTTTCCATCTCTCCACATCTCTCTCTCTCTCTCTCTCTCTCTCTCTCTCTCTCTCTCTCTCTCTGCCATTATAGCTATCTCTTTATTTACCCTTCTTTCTACCCCTATCGCCCCCTTTCCCTCTCCCTACTGCAATAATCAAGGTAGGCATAAACATGAACATGTTATAGTGTACTTGCATTATAATGCTAGCATGTTATAACATTTTTACGTTTTTGGAGAAGAAAATTTCAAAAAATAGAAAAAAATCATGTGAATCCCATGATTCTAAATCCATATACTCTGTTTTACTTTGCAATCTACACATTCTTCGATGTACAAACACACTTTTCATGGTGTTGACAAAATATCAATCATTGTTTAACAATTCTATCACATTTTCTCGTTTTGTCAATATGGAGGAATCAAATTGTATGTTTTTATATTGAATTTGATAGTATCAACTATGATTTTCGTGTTTCAAGAAGATTTGGAATGATAATTTTCTTCTTGTGTTTGAATTTGATAACATGCAATCATTGTTTTTATATTTTGTGCTAATTGTATTAGATTGATATATAATTAAACATTATACCAAGGAAGTTGATGAAAAAATCAATTTTTGGAGTGTAAAGCTAAAAATGAATGAGACAACATTGTGCAATTGAGAAATTGAATTCTCAAGTTCAAGGTACGTCCTCTTTGCCATCTCAATTTGATATTGATCAAATTCCTTGAAAATTTAATTGAATTTATTTAACCAAGCATATGGGGCTCATATAGTTGATTATATTTTGATATTTAATGATTTCAATATGTTCATGTGTGTGTGTGTGCGTGCGTGCGTGTGTTTGTAATTATAATGTTAATATGTGTAAGAGATATAATGTCATATCCTTAGTTTCCCATTTACCATTTCCCTCTCTTATATCCTTAGTTCATTTTTCTTTTACCAATTCTCACACCTCTCCTTTACCCATCCTTGGTGTCATCCCTTAAATTTCATACTTGAAACTTGTTTCCTTTGCCCCTTTTCTTCATACCCCCTTCTCATCATAATTCATGTGCTACATATTCTAGTGCTAATTCACTTTATTTTAGCTCAATTCTTAACCCTTCCATTGTTCATATCCCTTCCCTTTCTAATAATTTTGGTGTTGTCACTAATTTCTAAAATTCGTATGATTTTTTTTTAACATGGCATTCACTTAGCCTAGCTAATATCAATCAACATCTTAAAATTATTTCTCAACTAAAAAATTTGAAGTGTTTTATCAACCTTACAAGTGGACTAGATCCTTAAATTCTCATTGATGCACTAAATAGTAATTTGATTACACACTCATCTATGTTATATATTTTGTATAATATATGTCATATTTTACATGCTAATTCACCATATGCATATCTCTTTCACCCTTCTTCTAAATCTCTAGGTGCATCTATTTTTCTTGTATCCTTGTTCAATATTTATATAATACTTCCTTAGTCCCAATTTATACTTTCCACATCACTCATTCTTGTTCTATCCCTTCCTATATAGATCTATTGATAGCTACCTCTATGCTTGCTCTTATTTTCATATACTAGTTCATCTTTGACACATTAACTTCATGTCCTATTTTTTGCACTTCCATTTGACCACCATCACTTACATTTTACCATGTCTTTGCATCCCATCTCTTCCTTATCTTTCATACCATATATGGTTTTGTGATGTAGAAAAAGGGATCTAGGGTCTAAAATCACACCTTTCCAAACATCACATTTGAGAGGACACAAAAATGATCATAAAAGACCACTTAGCTACTATCCTCAAGGAAGAGCTAGAATGACTAATCAAGTTTTTGGTCCTCTTTGTGGGGGTTGATGATTGATGTGTTGAATTGATTTGATTTTGTGTAAGCTAGGTCAATTATGCAACTACAACAAATTGATGTGAATACATAAAAATATAGAATCGATAAGGAAAAATTGAGAATAGCAAAGTTGAGAGCAAAGACAAAGGAACCTAACATTCAAATCTAAGTTGAAATTGTCTAGTCAGGGGTGTGGGTGCCCTAGACTAACAATGGTTCTTTTTGGAATCTCTTAATAGGCCGTATTAGTAGGTTGTAGTCTATAGGTGTTTCCTTGTCGAACTCAGCTTCAAAACTTCATTTGTTGATAAATAATTGATCTTGCCCTAATTTGATGGATGAATGTACATGAATGTTTAAGCTTGATATTAGGTCTTCAATCTTCTCCAAATCCACTCCAAATATGCCACCTATAAGAAAAAGAGGAGAGAAAGGGTTGTGTCATATAGGGGCTTGTTTAAGTCAAACCCCATTTTGGTGTTTCCACCTACACAACAAGGATGATGTTGGATAAAGAGCACTTACCCTAGGTTCGACATAGGCAAATGAATAAAAAAATGATAAATCACAAGTGTTACAAATTACCACTCAGATATTCTTTCCTTGATGGACTAAAGTCATGTCACACATCACATGCAAGAAGAATTTAGTTTTTGATTGAAGGTCTTGCAAGTGTAGTAGTCACAAAACAATGAACATAAAATGTGAAAAAAATATTATATGATGCATTGCTAACACGAATCTTGGTTGATGATAATAGTGTAAAATAATGCTTATTCTGCTCTTCAATTGCCTTGACTACTTTTGAGGATGCTCATTTAGAATTCAAATTGCCTAGATTTTTGCTTAGATCTTCAAATGTTGAAAAAGAATTATATTTATATGCACTTCTTCATTTCCTACAATAATTTTTTTGAAAAGTTGAAAAATGAATTTGAATTTGTAAATATTAAAAACTGGTCCAAAATAGGGTGGTCAAGGGTGAGGGCACCCTAAACCAAACCTATTTTGGGATTAAAATTGTTTTTGATTAAGGAACAAACATGTTTTGAAGGAACCTGAAACCCTGTACAAATAGATTTTGAAAGGATCTGGAACCCTCAACCAAAAGGTTGTCTAAAAATAAATACAAGAAAGCACAGAAAACCAAGGAACAAAAGGCAACTAAGGCCAAAGAACCACAACCGAATACAAAGCCACAAGAGCCAGCAGCTAGCCAAGAACCAGCCCCCAAACAAGAACCATCAAGATTAACATTTAGAATTACTCTTGTGGGAGCGGAGAGTCATGCCAAAAGGAGGCTTAGAGGACTTCTCTTTCTTTCCCTTTACAGTGATCCGGCCCTCTTCCACTTGCGCTGCCTTATCAAGCCAAGCCATAACACCATCATCCTGAAGAAGAAGGCATGCAGCCGTTGTCATAGATATTTGAGCCATGTTCCTTCCTACAGGCGTGGCCATATCAGGTGAGCCACCCGAAATGATGGCTGAAGCACCAATACCAGAAGCAGCTGCCACAGGCCCAATCTCATTCTCTTTAGGGGTTTCAAAAATGTAGTCTTGCATAGCAACAGCCCCTCCAATAGAGGCATCCAGAGAGGATACCCTAAGGCCCTGTGAATCCAAAGCAACAACCTCAGAAAAACTCCTAGGTTGCTCAACTTTCTTCTCAACCGTATAATGTTGTTGAGAAGCACCATTCCACCAAGTAGTCTTCATGACTTTTTTCTCAAAACCACATTGTACAGCAGCATGACCTGTTTTGAAACATCTTCTGCAATGGAAGGGAATCCCCTCAGTCCAAAGATTGGACCCAAGACCCCTTAGAAGATTTAAGAACAATCTCAGCAGGCAGCCCTTTTGAAACATCCATTTCGACCAGTATGCGGGAAAAGGTGGAATGAAGAATATCATAGGATTCTATATCCACCAACAAAAAGTCACCAAGAGCATCACCCACTTCCTCCAGAAGAGAATCAGCCCATAAGTGGAGAGGAAGATTAGGCAGCCGAACCCAAATCAGAATCTTATTGAAAGTTTCAGAAGCAGGGTTGAAATCAAAATGCCAGGGTGTAAGCATTAGCAAATGTTTGTCCTCCCAGCTAAAAAAATTGTCACATAAGATTATATTTCTATCCTAAGCATTATCAAACTTGGCAACAAAAAACCCCTTGGGCATGGGGAAAATATGAACTTTACCAAAAATTAGAGGCTCCCATTCTTGAGAGATCCAAGAATGCAGCTTAGGGAGGCTAGGCCAAAAACACTAATTGACAGATAATCCCACAAACGGAAAGCTCAGAGACATTCTCTTCAATTTCTTCAACCGTTGTCACCTTCAGATCAACCGAGATGGCCGAAGCAATAGGGATAAAACCACCGAACGACAGTATCCCATGCCCTAGTTTTGGGGTTGTCGCCCGCACAGAAAAGTCTCTACCCTTTCCACACGAAACACCAGCCCCCGCAGCACCCGTCACAACCTTCTTTCCGTGGAAGTCACCTCCCATTCCAAAACCAGAGGCATGGGTCGTAGTTGTTTCATCCTTCGCCGAGTTCATCCCAGCCTTCGTCGTGTTCGCCCCAGCCTTCGTCATGTTCGTCTCAGGCATTGCGCAAAAATTAATATATAGTGTTACCCTCAAGTTCCAAGAAACGCTTCTTATTTAGTGTTCGTCTTTGGGATTAAAATTGTTGTTAAATAAATAAATAAATAATTTTAATTCCCAATTTTATTCTTGATTTTTTGAAAACGATAATAAAACGGGAAAATATAAGCATAATTAGGTCCAGACAGTAAGAGGGAGCCAAACATAGTGTGAAATTGTTAGGGTTGACAATTTACGATGCTATATTTAGCCCCCATTTTAGTGAGAGTATGAGCTTACACTCATGCTCACACTAAAGTAAGGAAAAAAGAAGGGTTCTTTCATCAAAACATTGGAGAAGTAAGATGACACTAAATCTATGGAATTCACTAACCCCTAGACTCAAGATCCTACTACACAACAATATAAGGACAAAGGAACACACACACATGAGATGCAATGTAGCAAAAGAGACATAACAAACATGAAGTGTACACAATGAAGACACAAATCAAACACAATACAAAATAACTATGTAAAACAACCATGCAAAACATGATGCAAATACAATGCAAACATAAATAAAGAGGGTATAACATCACGAACTAGCAAGATTCGTAAATTTATTACTAGGATCCATACCCAAGATATCTATAAATCATAGGCTAGAAAAGTTTGATATTTGCTAGGTGACCCATGAATAGATAAAAGGCATCACAAGCTAGTGAAGTCTGATATAACCAGGTGATATTGATAAGAAACAACACAAGCTAGTGAAGTCAATGTTCACTAGGTGAGTTTCCGCAAAGGGTAGCAAATGTAAACACACAAGGGCTAGTGAAGTCTAATATTCACTAGGTGAGTTCCCATGTCAACCATACCAAGAATTATAAGCAAAGCTCGTTGTTTTCAAAATAACTTTGGTAAGGTGCTACAAATATGATCAATATGTCATGAAAGCATCACTAAGTTCATAGTGTGTGAACAAAGTGAAGCAAATAATGGAATGTATGCCCCCACCTTAAAGTAATTGCTAACGCCAACTGGGAGAAATTTCCTTTAAGGTAGAATAAAAATGGTGTTTGTAAAATGTTAGGCCATGAGAGCTTGTTGGGAAACCCTATGCCAAGCAATATTTTTCCAAAAATATTACTCATGACAAGGGGTTGGCCCCAAACAAATCCATATAGCACATGAGGGATACACGGATCTGGAGTTAGTATAGATGAGAGATAATATTTAATATGATCATTCTCTAAATTGACATTATTCCCAAAATACTTGTGGAACTATGAACACAAGGGAGGAATGACACTTGAAAATAACATAACAACTTTTGGGTCAACATGGAAGAGACCTAAATATCTCAACGCTTTTCATCATTCCAAAAAGGAACAAAAGAAGGTTGTTTATCACACAAAGAAGCATGGAGATACAAACAAAAGAATGTCACAATGAATTCATTATCTTTGTATCCTTATGTCAACAACAACAAAGGTCATACAAAGAAAACTAATAAACACAAATACATGCCAAGTAACACATTACAAGGAGATCACATTACATGCAAGAAAAAACACAAAGACACAAACGTACTAAACATGTGAGTTGATCTATAATAAATTGTTTACATCTGAGTCTTGCTCATCATAAATAGAAGGTAGATAATAAGCTAAGGGAACTATAGCAAGTGCAGTACAAGGAGATGTATCGGGTTCCACATGTGGTGGGTCACTCACCGAAGGAGGATCATCACAATTTCCCTCATCTAGATTCATTGATTTTGCAAACATAAGATAATTCATTATGATCTTATCTTTGTTCTTTCGTTTTATCTTTTGAATCAATATCAATATATCACAATGGATTGCATACTAGTGCTATCAACATGATTGTGAGCACTATCATCCATGTGAGAGTTTTTTAATCTTTGGATTGGTTGGGAAAGATAGGGTTTGGCTTCATGGTTTGGTGAGGGAGGTGGAGTAGAGTCAGGAGATGACAAGGATGGATGGGTGGGAGGTATCTCATTGGAATTTGGTTGTATGGATGGAGGATCATTAGGTAAGGATTTACTATCTTTAGAATGTTGGCAAGCCATAGCGCAATGTCTTCTTTTGTGTTCTTTTACACTTTGATTTCATCTTGCACAAGCTTCATATTGTGACGGGGGAACTGAGGTGTTTATTGGTCCCTTTTCTTCCTTTGTAGGAGGGATTGAAGGGACAATCAGAGGTTGGGAAACCATAGGAGTTTTAGGTTTTTGCACAAAGGATTGTTTCTCTTTAGGAGGCACAAAAGTAATCCCCAAGGGCCTCGCCAAAAAAATTTCTCATGGTCCTTGATAGGATGGTGGAGGCAGAGCTACAACATAGATGCCAAAAGGTCGAGGCCAAGTAAGAATACCCGGTTTGGGCCAAGGTCCATTCGTTACCCATGGAGTAGGAAGAACAACCATTGAAGCCATTAGAGGCCAAGGAGCCTCAGGCGGAATATTGGTAAGGGATAGTTGGGCTATACGCTTAGCTTTAAACTTTTGATATGATAAAAATAGATAATCGTCATGAGGTTGGGCGGGTTGGGTTGGCTGAGGCCAAAAGTAATCAAATGAAAAATTTCTATGAAGGGCCAAAGGTTTAAATCCATTATGATAAATACTATGTATTTTTCCTTCAAATGGGAATTTAAGACATTTATGAATAATTGAGGTGACCATGTTCATGGAGGTAAGCCATGGGTGACCTAACTTCACATGAAATAAATCTAATGTTAGGATTATGGTGAATAAAATATCCAACTATTTAGGTCCAACCTTAATTGGGAGAGTTATAGAACCAATCATATGGTAAATAGATCCATCATGAGCTTTTAGTGATACTTCCAATTGTTCATAATTATCCTTATAAAGTTCATGAACATACAAGAATTGTTCAATGCTCACATTCACTACACACACAGGATCAATGAGTATTCCCCTTGTGGGTTTATCATTAATTATATTGGTAATGTAAAGAGGACCATCAAGTGCATGTATAGAAGCATCTATATGTGTAAAAGTGATATTAGGTACGATATTAGGTTGACTCTTGCAAGGATGGACATCAATCATGTTGATTGTATCAAATGTGTTATCAACATCCTCTTCATTATCATCTTCTTCAACAAGATTGGTTGTATGACTTGGTAATGGATTGGTAAATATTTGTAATTTTTGATTAGGTGGTGCTACCGACTTATTCCCTTTATCATTTACACTATCCAACTAGATGACATTAGAATCGACAAGGTCTTGCACTTGGTGTTTAAACAGATACATATTTATATATCATGTCCAAGTGTATAGTGATATTGATAAAGTGTTTTTGCATTAAGGTTAGGAGGTAATGGTTTTGTGGTCTTAATAGGAAAAATAGGAGGAAGTTGGATCATGTTCTTATTAAGCAAGTGTAACATAATTGCATGCAAAGAATCAGGGAATTGTGAAAATTGTTTATTTCTTGGCCTAAATTGATACGGTGTTGTAGATGTAGCAAATGATAATAGAATATATGTGAGATATGTTGGAGGATTAACATTGGATTGACTTTGGTTCATGTTTGAAATTTTTGTTGTAGAGATGACATGTTTTGTAAAAGTTGATTCATTACAAGATTGTTTGGTGACATGTTTTGGGAATTTGTGGAATGTGTAGGGCTATTGTTAATTATTGGAGGGTTATTGTTTTGAAGGTTGATGAGAGATGAGAAAAATGAAAATATGGTAGAGGAAGGGAAAAAATTATAAGGATTCCCACAAATATCCCTAAACTAGAGTTAAGACCATTACTATAATGTTTGGTGGATGATACAAATGGAGGGGTGAAAGTAGGAATAGAAGGTATGGTTGCAGGAGAGGAAACTTGTTTTTCCATTAGATTTTGAGCGTTGGTAAGGGTTTGAGCACAACTAGTTGTTGTAGGGTTGTTTGAGTCCATTATATGAGCTAGGATACACAACACTTCTATTCCTTGCACATCATTGATCGATTTTTGAAGGTTATCCATGAGAGGAACAAATTCTTTATCCAAGGATTTAGTACTTAAGTATAGTTGAAGGCTTTCAAGGTATTTTTCCAATTGTTTAAGATTATCTTCAAGGACATGTGCAACAACTTCCAATTCCACATGGATGGTTGGTGATGAAGAAGGCATAGGAAAAGTAGGAGTAGGGAGAGGATGAAATATAGATTGCATAAATGCAATTCCTTGAGTGAAAGAGTTATGAAACTCAAACTCAAAACAAGGTGTAATTGCAACACGAGAATCCATGAGTCTATAACTACGTCTCACAAGAGTATTTGATATGGGACACTAGGTCGTGAAGCTCATAAGTTGATCACAACATTCAAGACACTTGAGTGTTCATACAATTATAGGAATAATGGATAATGATGACAAAAACAAAAAAAAACTCAAAAATGGGAAACAAGCCTACACAAAGGTTACATAAAAAAAATGTGACTGAAATTTGGAGTAAAATTAGTAGGACAAGGGTGAGAGTTCCCTAGACCAAAGATGTAAATTTTTGCAAGTTTATAGATTTGAAAATGTAGTACAATGTTTAAAGGTCTGAGTTTGTATAGGTTTAAGTCTGACACCAAGTAGAATTTTGGAAATGCAAGAAACCCTAAATTTTTAACATAAAGCACATGCATGCATAATTTTTTATATTTAAAAGGAATAAAATAAATGCAATAAAATCTAGTTATCTGATATATGACAATGTCCAGAAAGCAAGATGCAATAAGTAACTAAATTTTCCTCTAAAATATTGAAAAATAGAACACTTAATCTTTTGAAATGAAAATGGCATGCAAATATTAATGTTCTCCATATATAACATGAAATGCACTTTAAATGATAATAATTCATATAACCTAAGTTTTCACTTAGATTTTAGGACAACAGATATGCAAATTACAAGCATGTAAATGTAAGATACATGAGGCTCACCAAAAATGTGGTGAAGAAAAAGGGATCTAGGGTCTAAATTACACCTTTCTAAGCATCACATTTGAGAAGACACAAAAATGATCATAAATGACCACTTGGCTACTATCCTCAAGGAAGAGCCAAAATGGTTGATTAGGGTTTTGGTTCTCTTTGTGGTAATTGATGATTAATGTGTTGAATTGATTTAATTTTTTTGTAAGCTAGGTCAATTATGCAATTACAACAAATTGATGTGAATACAAAAAAATATAGAATTGATAAGCAAAAGCTGAGAATAGCATAGCAAAGAGTAGAGACAAAGGAACATGGCATTCAAATTTGAGTTGAAACTATCTGGTCAAGGGTGTGGGCTCCCTAGGCTGAGAATGGTGCTTTTTGGAATCTCTAAACATGTATTAGTAGGTTGCAATTTGTAGGTGTTTCCCTGTTGGAATTAACTTTGGAACTTTGTATGTTGATGAATAATTGATTTTTCCCTAATTTTATGGATGAATGTACTTGAATGTTTGATCTTGATATTATATCTCAATATTCTCCAAATCCACTTTAGATTTACCACCTGTAAGAAATAGAGGAGAGAAAGGGTTGTGTCATATAGGGGCTTGTCTAAGTCAAACCCTGTTTTGGAGTTTCCACCTCCACATTAGCTATGATGATGTTGGATAAAGAGTGCTTATCCCAGTTTGGGCATAGAAAAATGAATAAAACAAATGATAAATCATAAGTGTTACAAGTTACCACTCAGATCTTCTTTCCTTGATGGACTGAATTCATGTCGCATCGCATGCAAGAAGAATTTGGTGCTTGATTGAAGGTCTTGCAAGTGTTAGTAGTCACAAAACAATGAACATAAAACATGAAACAAATATTACATGATGCATTGCTAACATGAATCTTGGTTAATGATAATGTTGTAAAATAATGCTTATTATGCTCTTGAATTACCTTGACTAATTTTTGGGATGTTCAGTTAGAATTCAAATTGCCTAGATTTTTTCTTAGATCTTCAAATGTTGAAAAATAATTATATTTATATGCATTTATTCATTTCCTGCAATAATTATTTTGAAAATTCGACAAATGAATTTGAATTTGTAAATATAAAAATACTAACAATAGAATATTAAAAATTGGTCCAAAAAAAGATGGTCAAGGGTGAGGGTGCCCTAGACTAGACCCATTTTGGGATTTAAATTGTTAAATAAATAATCAATTTTAATTCCCATATTTATCTTGATTTTTTGAAAACGATAATAAAACAAGAAAATATTAAGCATAATTAGGTCCAAGCATTAAGGGGGAGCCAAACATAGTGCAAAATTTTTAGGGTTGATAATTTATGATGCTACAGGTTCTTACCTCCTACACTACATTTATGCAATTATTCTATGAATCCTTCTTTCCCTTATCGCTACCTCCTTAATTTCAACAATCATCTAATCCTAACATGCCCCCATTTTACATCATTTTATGGAGGTCACTATTGGACCTCCAACTTAAGCCATTTCTTATGATGTTATATCACATCCATTTCCACCCACATTTGTGGTCTCTTTCTTTTCTCTCTAACAACAAGGAAACACCTACAATTTTCATGTGCAATCTTGCAATGCTACTTACATTAATTAACTTTATGATGATTACATTTTTGTGAAAAAATTACTTTGCACTTGTATGGACTATTCTCTTAATATTTATTTTATTTACCTCATGAATTCATTATGTCTTTTGATGTTCTTGCACAAGAATTCATGAGTTATTTCTAGGTTCAAATTATCTTAGATGTTAATTTCATAGGCATCATCCATTGTAAACATGATTGAGTGAGTATGTAATTTTTTTTAATATAATTATAATCTATTATTGTGAACAGTACCATCACTTTCCTACTGCTAAGATTCAACATTTATTTATGCATAATCTCTAGCCAAAGATCATGAAGAAATTTTAATAATCCAATAATATATAGATTTTGTATATATTTAAGCTACATTGTGAGATTCCAAGACAAATAATTATGAAGTTATACATGTTACTCATGATCTTACCTTTTCCTCTTCCTATCTTCCACTTCTTATACTCATAGTTTTTCTTCATCTAAATATCAAAATAAGCCTTATAAGAAGAATTTTAAGAATAAGTATAGTAACGATGAGCTACAAGATAATATGAATAAAATTGTGCAATATTTATCTTTCCTTGATCATTCCCTTACTTTTTTCCATTTTATTTAAAGATAAACCTAATTGCTCATTTACAAAGTTAACCAATTTGTATTTAATTATGATGTGAAAATTCATATTGGATTTAATCGTCTTATATTACCTCTTACTCTTCAACTTGATACTTCTCTTCCTCTCCTTAGGGATAAGATATTAAGGTGTTTGTGAATATCATTGAGTTCTTAGACATGAGACTCAGTGATGTATGATCTTAAAGCATAAAATATAGGGCCTAATTGATTCTAATGTTCTTCATGTTAATGCATTAAATGATCAAGGTAACAATTTGGTGTGCCAACCAAAATAAAATTTATAGAGATGATTAATTATCTTCAACATTTCTCAAGACACTAATTATCTTTTTTTCTAAAACTTACTTTACTTTGTATTCTTTTGAACTCTTTGAACTCTTATGGTGGTGTGTTGGTGGTTTTCATTGTGCATTACATTTTTGTTTGGTTGTGGTTTGATGTTTTACTATACCATGACTTAATTAATCTTCCATGTATTATTCATGATATAAAATTAAATTCATACTAAGAAAATGATCATAGACTCAAACATCAAAGGAGTGTGAAGTTGAGAATGCAAAAAAAAAAAAAGAATGAATGAGGCAATTTCATAAAAGTAAGAAATTAAACACCATAATGAAGATTTATCATCTTTCCCAATTGAATTAGATCATGAAACATCCATTCAAGACATTAAAGAGAAAAAAATAGAGAAAATGAGGTAATAAATGCAAAATCTTCGTACAATAAAGAAATTAAATCCCAAAGCTAAAGGTATGTCCTCTTTACCATCTCAAGATGGTATTGACCAAATTTGGCATTCACCAACTAAACTAATAAAAATGAAACAATCAATGATAACATTGTACCAATTAATCAACCTATTCAAAAACATAATAAACATGCCAAATATTGAAGATGAACAAAAAAAATTTAATAAAACAAGTTGACCCTTGAAAATACCTCCTAGAATATTGCATAGAAAATCTAAGTTTTTAATTGAAATTGATGAAAATATTTTAAAATCAATGGTTGATAAAATTCCTAAACATACTTGTAGAAGAAATTGGATATATATATATTGAAAACTTAAATGAAATATGAAAATATCAATTGTTTGTTGAAATAATGTGAATTCTTAAATTTATACCCATAATGAAGATACTTGGCCTACGAACATTAGACACTAATAATGAAAAATCTCTTGTAAAAAATCTAATAAATTCATATGAAAGTGTGGGTTCCACCTCATGCACCAAAGATAGAAATGAACACAATGTATAATTATATCAATTATAGTAAGTAATCAAACAAAGGAATCTCGCGTAATAAAGAAAACAATTCAAATACTAAAACTAAGTAGAAAAATACTAATAAAAGTTATTGAGAGACGTGAAAGAGTTAAAGATCCAAATAGTAATGAACTATAGGCATTCTCTAGTAGACTCACACAAAAAGATAAAGTTATAGTTAAAGCCTTGAAATCCTTAATTGAAGATTCTGAAAAAATAATACAATAGTACAACACCCAATCAAAGAGGTGTTGTAAAAAAGAGAATTGGTTGTTGATTCATGAGTCATATCGAACACATTTTTTGAATATGGTTCAAACACAATATTTTTCCAAATTTGTAGAAATGTATCCTTAAATAAAATTTAGTCAAATATATTTTGAAATGGAATTTTTTTCAAAATAAATCATAAACACAACTTGTTGTAAAGTAAATTGAATTTTCTAATTATTATGATGTTTTTGGTATATATACATAGCTTTGCATACTAATGATATTTTTCAAATGTGCATAATAAAGACTCCACCTAAACCAGTAAGAGATTTCATTTTGATCATTTTATGTGAAATAGTGGATGAATAATCATTTTACAAAAAAATATGTTTAGATGGAACATGTGATAGTTGTAGTGGCTTGCAACATTTGATAAATTGTGTACACATATAGAATACGCATGCAATTGAAAATGAACAAGTTTTAGAAAATGTAAGTCAGTGACATACAGTCTAAAATGGTGAAGAGATGAAAATATGTGAATTGAAGAGTGAAAAAATACCAATATATATCAATTTATGTCTATTTTTTGAGAGAACATAGTGTATGAGTATGCAAGACATACTCATAAAACTTGGTGGTTGGACTTAAAATGCAAATTATACAAGGACACGTTCCCACTTGGTACTATCATTTCAATAATAAACTTTGTAGAGAGTTATACACTACAACCATGTAATGGTGTTCAATTATAGTACTACAACTCCACTCATGTTGCTATATTGTGCATATAATATTCATTCATGCAATTGATAGTACATAGGAAGACAAGAAGATCTTGAGAGAGTATAGTTTTTATATTAGTGGTGATTTTATACATTCTACAAAGTTTTTGCAAGGTTTTTTTGAGATGTTTCGCGATAATTTGGCTAGCAAGAATATCACGTTTGATCAACATATCATATGGTTAGATGATTGTGCATCACAGTTCAATAACTTACAAATGTTCTATTAATTGAGTAGGATGCATAAGATGAATGGTGTTCATCATATATTAATTTTTTAAGACTAGACATGGAAAATATCTTTAACGCAAGAAAATTTGAAGTACAAAGACAATACAAAATTAATAGATGCAACATGTACTGTTGAATAATGCAACATTACAATAGGTTAAAGTAATGAAGTTAATTTTACAATTTGTAGATTCTTTTAGGTTAGTAGATGAAGTTAAAATTTCAAAATATTAGGATTGTTGTGCATTTAAAAGATTGGATGAGCTTCACTCTTTTAGAATCTCAAATATAGATTCATGGACTATTCATATGATATAGATGACATCTTTTTTTGTTTTTCATGTATAAATTTTACTTGGAATGAGTGTGGTTCAAAAGAGTGGATTAATGAATGGTGTGCTAGAACTCTAAGCCCACTTGAGGCGCATCAAAGTCTAGGAGCACTACAACTCACAAAGATGGAATCATCAATTGACATTGACTTTATTATAGATCTAGTTCAACCAAGTATTATAGATGCATTAATTAATAAAATTTAATATTTTATCTTATTTTGTAGTATTTGTGTATCATCTATTGAATTTATCTTATTAAATGCATAATTAATGCAAGAAATGTTTATGCAATTACTGTGAATAAAGATAATGAAAAAGTGGAATATTATTTGTCATTGTGTTGATGCAAGAAAGAAATTGGGTGCCCCTATCATAGATGGAGAAGAAGTTGAGTATCCTATAGGATTGGTGGTTGTTACTAGAACATGACTTAGAAGGTACCAATGAAGAAGTTTGATGTGTGGTTGTTCGGGGACTTTGACACATAGAAATATTCTTGATTATTTTTGTGACATAAAATGCTCAATTGATCAAAAATGGGGATAGACCATTGAATAAGAACATGTGGAAAGTTCACAAGTTTGACCACGAGGCAATACTTGACATAATAAATTATGTCATAGTTAGAGATGATTGATGAAACTCAACATGAGGAGATACAAGATGACCAAGAAGATCATGTAGAGGTTGTACTAGAACATATACCACTCCAACATGACCAACAAAGGGAAATAAGGGAGTATATTCATGATTTTGGTCATGTTGATGTAATGCATTCAAATGACTTATCTAAGGCAGATTTTTATTTATTATGTTTTGATGGTTCTAATATTGTTAATGATGATGTTAACCTTGATTCTCATGACCTTGATAATGATTTTTAGGAGTTTGATGAAGAAAAATACTTATCTCATGAGAAATATGATTATCAGTCCATACCAATCAACAAACAAGATGGCTTGCCACCTCCTTCATTGGACGAGACCGATAAAGTGCTTGATCTAATATTTATATTGAGTAAATAAATTTCAATTCATGGATATTCTATGTGATGTAGGGGAATCGTGTCCATATATTTTGTTTTGCATTTTTGGGCTTTTCGTCACTACCTTTTGTTTTCTTTTGGGCTTGTCTCTCTATGACAGGCGGCAGCTTATGTGGGGGTAGTAGACTTGATTCCTTTCGAGCCTTCTTTGTTTTTGGATTGAATAGAAAAAATCAGTTACAAGCATCACCCCATGTTCTTGTGTGTAAGTGGATGCCAGGAGGAAGAGACGGTTATTGAAAGGACACGAACCAAGAAAGTTTTTCTTTTGTTTTTGCTAGATTTCGATGGTTTTTAGAAGAGAAACATTCTATGTGCAGGGAGTCATCGACTTGGGTAGGTAGTGAATAGACAGAGGATAAAGGAACAGTTTTTGGAATAAGAGATAGTGTGGAGGTTTCTATTGGGAAGAGGAATGGAGTCAAGTTTGGGGAAATCCAATCTGAGCTGGGCAGTAAAGAGGAAAAGATATGAACCAATCTATCTTCTTGGAAAGAGAAAAACAATCAAGACTAAGGCAGATTGTAGAAGGTTGTTTGAATTAGTGCAGAGGAAGAAAAAGAATAGGCAGAATGGAGTGATGGAGTTGGATTGGAGATCAACCATAATTATGAGGGATGTTGCACAGTCTTAATAACTATTCTTTCTGCTCTTCTTTCCTTGTTTTATGAAGTTTGTAAAATTGGATTCCTACGGTTTGGAATAAGGAGAAAAATTTCAAATGCTAAGATCCTATTTTTTTATCATAATCATTCATCTTTCTTCATATTTTTTTTTGTTAAATACTGACATGGTATGTTGAGGTTTTTATTGCCTTTCATTAGCATTAGTCAAATTGCTTTGAAACAACATTAGTGGGAAAACTTGTATGACAATTGAACAACTGTCGCATCATTTTATCTCTTAACCTTGTAGATGTTGCAAGGTGTGACCCTTGGTCTCCTCTTCCTGTGGTAGGCATAGTCCAATGCGGTGCTTGGGCTTCGTGACATGGTTTAAACCTTGATTTGTATTAAATATGTTGTATATCGGCGGTTGTATCGGGATTAATAGGTTCGATCTTTTGGTGCAACAACCGTCTTTGCAACCGTCTTTGAATTGGTATCAGGTATTATTCAAGGTCACAGGTTCGAGCCCCACGCTTGCGCTGGGGGGGCGATTGTTGCAAGGTATGACCCTTGGTATCCTCTTCCTATGGTAGGCATAGTCCAGCGCGGTGCTTGGGCTTCGTGACATGGTTTAACCGCCTCTTGTGGATCTTGATCTTGTATAAATCTAGCGGTTGTATCAGGCATTAACAGGCTGATCTTTTGGTGCAATGGCAGCCGTCTTTGCAACAATAGATTGGTGGAGAGTAATTAAGACAACCATCATTTTGGTATCAGAGCCACATGAGATTGGAGAAGTGGGAAGTGGGAATAATGCCACTGAGGGCGATGAGACGAGGAGGTGCTTGGGGTGGTGGTCGAAGAGGCCATGAAGAAATAATCTTGGAGATGTTGTAGAACTCGTTGACAAGGTTGGATGCCATGGAGCAGGCACAACGAAGGGGAATCATTGCTAATTATGTGAGTGAAGTTGTGAAAGAAGAACAACCGCAAGCTAAGGACGAAGCTCAAGAAGAACCAAAAGGTGTGGAAGAAAGATTGATTAAAGCAGTGACGAATGTAGGAGCCAAACCAAGAATTGAGGTTCCAACATATTCGGGAAGTCTAAACAGAGAAGAACTCATTGACTAGATCAATGATTTGGACAAATACTTTGAATATGAAGGAGTTGCAGAAGAAAGAAGATTGAATTTTTCTTGTACAAGGCTTAAAGGCCATGCAACAATGTGGTGGGACTATGTGCAGTCGGAGATACGGAAGAAAAATAAGGAAAAGATAATCTCATGGGATAGGATGGTTGCCAAGTTGAAGACAAAGTTTCTTCTGGTAGATTATCAAACTAATCTTTTCAAAAGATTGCAGAATTTGAAGCATAAGGATATGTCAGTAAAAGACTACATGGAAGAGTTTTATAAGTTGGTGATTCAGTCAGGCCATAGCAAAGAGGATATGGAAAAGGTTGCTAGATACCTGAATGGTTTGAAATATAGTTTGCAGGATGAGTTGACTTTGGTGTCACCAAGAAATTTGGAGGAAGCCTATTAGTTTGCCATTAAGGTAGAGGAGAAGCTTATGAGGAAGCAAAATCAGCAAGGATGAGGTAGAGGATGAGGTTATGGATAAAGAGGACAGTAGGACCATCAAGATGGAGGGGAAAGTAGCTCTAGAGGGAAAGTTAAGTTAGAAAAAGGAAGTTATCAGGATAGAAGAGAAAGACCCATTGGAAGTGATGGTTATCAGGGAACAAGAAGAGGTTTTGCAGGTAAATGTTTTAAGTGTAATCAGTATGTAGGTCACAAGAGTTGGGAGTTTCCAGAATCTTCTCAAGGAGGTTACACAAGGCTTGAAAGGAGGAATCAGGTGGTACAAGTGGATTAGGAGAGCGTGGGATTGTTTTCTCCAAGGAAGGAGGAACCTGAGTCAGGAGAATCTTTATTGTTCAAAAGAGTGTTGCTTAAACCACCGAAGGAGAGTTGGAAACTTGTACAAAGGAAATATCTATTCAAGACGAAGTGCAAAGAAAAAGGTAAGTGTTGTAAGCTTATTATAGATAGTGGTAGTACATATAATATTGTTGCTATTGAAATGGTGGAAAAGTTAGGACTTAAGAGAACTACACATCCTACACCATATAAGGTTTCTTGGTTGCAAAAATGTCATCAATTGTTGGTAGATGAGCAAGCTTTGGTTGAATTTCAAATAGGTAGTTATAAGGATAGTGTTGTGTGTGATATCATGCCTATGGATGTGTGTCACGTGCTACTTGGTAGACCTTGGCAGTTTGAACGAAATTCCATACACAATGGGAGACATAACACCTACACCTTTGAGAAGGATGGTCTCAAACATACCTTGTTGCCTTTACAAGAACCAATAGAGGACAACCATAGCAGCAGTAGTAAGGTGATGTTGGTAAGACAAAAAGAGTTTACAAATGAGAGGGAGTCATAGGAAGTTGCAATAGTAACCAAGGAGGTGAACCTTCATTTTCCTCAATGTTGCACAGGTGGAAACAGTGTTGATTTGTAAGTAGGACAGCCAACAACATGTGTTGGCATAGTTGATTGTGAAGTTGGGGCAGCTATTGATATTATGACAGATGTAGGGAGACATGAGATTTAAAAACAACAGTACCAAGATGAATACATTGGTACAAATTTGCGTGAATAGAGTGTGGAGATAGCGAAAGAGAATGGGGAAGATGACTTGGTTCTTCAAATTGAGGTAGTTGAGCAAGAATGGCTTGTACTAACAAGAGGTGTAATGAGTATTGCATACACCAATGGTGAGGTAACATCTCATTTTTCTAACCCCTTGAATATAGTTGAAGATGATTTTACTGAAGATGCAATAATTGCTATGGAAAGGAAAATGCAAAATGAATGGGAAAAGTGCAACAATGAGAGGCTAACTAGAGAGTGGGTGGAGTGTATTGGAGATGATGAGATGGGGTATGGAAAAGGCATTATTTTGAAGGTTTGGGATAATATGTAGCCAACCAATGGAATGAGCATGAAGGGAGTATGGAGAAGTACAATGTTTTGAGGTCTGGCCAAATGTTGGAGGAAAATGAAGAAGCATTGGTACAGATTGTGTTTATCAACATAAGGGGGTATGTTGCAAGCGTTAGACACTTGAAAGAGTAGTCCTACTACCCAACTCCTTTTGTGAGTTACACTCACAAACAACTCCCTTTGGGAGCTTGATGCAGGGGTATCATGTCCATATATTTTGTTTTGCATTTTTTGGTTTTTGGTCGTTGTCTTTGTTTTCTTGTGGACTTGTCTCTTTGTGATAGGTGGTAGCTTATGTGGGGGAAATAGACTTACTTGATTCCTTTCGAGCCTTCTTTGTTTTGGATTGAATGGAAAAAAATAGTTACAAGCATCGCCCCATGTTCTTGTGTGTAAGTGGATGCCAGGAGGAAGAGACGGTTAAAGACAGGAGGACATGAACCAAGAAAGTTTTTATTTTGTTTTGGCCAGAGGTCGATGGTTTTTAGAAGAAACATTCTATGTGCAGGGAGTCATCGGCTTGGGTAGGTAGTGAATAAACAGAGGATAAAGGAACGGTTTTTGGAATAAGAGACAATGTGGAGGTTTCTGTTGGGAAGATGAATGGATTAGAGTTTGGGGAAAGCCAATCTAAGCTGGGCAGTAAAGAGGAAAAGATAGGAACCAATTTATGTTCTTGGAAAGAGAAAAACAATCAAGATCAAGGCAGATTGTAGAAGGTTGTTTGAATCAGTGCAGAGGAAGAAAAAGAATAGGAAACATGGAGCGATGGAGTTGGATTGGAGATTGGCCATCATTATGAGGGATGTTGCACAGTCTTAATATCATTTTTTTATGCTCTTCTTTCCTTGTTTTATGAAATTTGTAAAATTGGATTCCTACGGTTTGGAATAAGGAGAAAACTTTCAAATGCTAAGACCCTGTTTTGTTTATCATAATCGTTCAACTTTCTTCTTGTTTTTTTTTGTTAAATAATGACTTGGTATGTTGAGGTTTTTGTTGCCTTGCATTAGCATTAGTCAAATTGCTTTGAAACAACATTCAGTGGGAAAACTTGTGCACAGTTGAGCAACTGTCGCAGCCTTTAATCTTTGAACTTTGCAGATGGTGGAGAGTAATTAATACAACCATCACTATGCACATATCATACTTTGCATCATGTGATTCATGTAGAGTTCATCCATTTGATCCACATTCGGAAGTAAGTTGTCTTGATTTCTTACTAGCTTGGGATATTTCCCTTGTAGGTAAGGTTGATTTTGAACATGTTTATCTGGGAATTGAACAAGATGATGATTTTTTTTATTATATTTATGCTTCATACACTTCAAAAGACATGTTTATGACTAAATTTTTTAGTCCTAATGAAGTTAAACATGTTGATTTGTTGTTTAGGACTAGTGATGATTATAACAAGGATGAAATTCTTGGTGCTTTACCTCTTGAAACTCGTTGTAATAGTATTAATGGCTATAGTACATTACTAATGAATTTTTTTCTTATGGCATTCATGTACTTGAGAAGAACGGAGTGATGTACCATGAGATAAGACCTCTAGAACGTGAAATCACAATGCATGAGCTTGTACCTACAACTGGAAAGTCACTAAAACAAGTTGTGTCTTTCCATTCTCGCTTGGATTTTGATAGTTTTCAATTTGAATATGATGTTTGGGATGGTAATACTTGTTTATGGATTAATCATGATCAAAGATTTTCCACAACTTCTGATTTTACAAGATTTGTGCTTGGGAAGTGAGCCTATTATGCCTAAGTTTTATTTTTTTGAGTACAAAGATGAGTTTGCATTCCTTAGAACCATACGAGTGGGTTATTATTGTTATATGTAATGAAAAATTGGTTAAGAGGCAACTCATATGCTTATTGTTCTGAGTTTTTTTTGTACATAGTTTGAGTTGTGCTTAGTTATGCAAGTGTTTGGTTAGCTAGTTTTCATTGGAGTTTTAGTTGCTAGTTTCATTTTTGCTTTGTCTCTATTGGTTAGTTGGTGATGTTGGATTTTTTTATTTAGTTTTATTTTATTTAGTTTGTTCTATTTTTTCGGGGAGTTTAGTTCTAGATCTATGTTGTTTTGCTCTAATTTTCCTAGGTCCTAAGGTCCTACTTTACTAATTGGGTGCATATTTCTTGATGGAAAAGGGCATGTTTGTATGGGTAAATAGTGTAACCACTAGTTGTTAGATGTGTTTATCCATTTATTGATATTAAATCAAAATAATTTTCTTAATATTTTCATTTTACATCACTCATATTAGTTTGTGTGTTTGCTAGTCCAACTATGAGTTAAGGTGATTTTTATGCTTGAGATGATTTTTTCTTAAAATATTATATATTCTCACACATTAATGCTTCCTAAATCTTGCTATAATGAGTTATTATAACAAGTAATTGGCTGAAAATTTTAAAAAAAAATCTTTCCAGGTCACCAACATGTTTTAATCTAGGTGTTGTTTGCTCCTTATAGATTAGCCTTAATCCCCAACCCAGAAGCAAGCTTCATTTCTTGCAAGTTGAGAAAGCTCAATGAGAGAATAAGTTAAAATTAAAAATCAAAATAAAAGAAAAAGAAAAGTAATTATATCATGAGAGCTCAAGTATCTAGGTGATCCAGGTAATCTCCGCCAAGGCTATGGATGCCTGACTGGTAGTAGAGCAAGGCCTTGGGTGGGATTAGTGATATCTTTGTCAGGGATATGGATGCTTGGTTAGAGGTAAAGCTATTTCTAGGTGATCATTTAAAATCAAAATCAATTTGAGGTAGTTGAATTTCTGGTTTGTGATAACAATTTATTACATGCTTAAAGGAAGGTAAAAGAATCATATATACACACTTGGATTTTAGAGGCATTGGACCTTGTACTTTAATAATTCTTGATCTTAGTTTGTTCTAGCACTCGCTCTCTTATTGTGATTGATTAGGCTAAGATTTTGGGTCTTTGGCCGGTCTTCTACCTTGAAATGCTTTAGAGCATTTTTTGTTTTGGTTGGAATTTGTTGTGCCCTTGCACACACACCCCATACTTTGCATCAACAAAATGGGGACCCCCTCTTGATTTGATTTTCAATATTTTATGGTTCTAGCTTTGATTTTGGTGCTTTGATGCTATCATTTGATTTCATTGAGTCAATCTAGTGCTTACGTGTCCATTGGTGGTCTTGGATTGCTATTTTCTTGAAGGGTTTTTCTTGAATCGAGGATGTTTTCCATGATTATGGGTCTCTTGGCAATAGAGTTTATTGTGATTAATTGATTATATATGTCAAATGAGATTAATTTAAAGAAAAATGTTGTTTAAAAGTCTATTGCTAGCTTAGGTGAGGTCCTAGAGTCTCAACAAGATTTCCCAATCTCCTAAAATGCTAAAAAATCCTTTAAAAACCTTTAAAATCCTTTTTAAAATTAAAAATAATGGGGAAACCATTATTTTTTAAATTAAAAAATGGAGGAAATTGGATTTGTGCAAGTTTACTTTTAATCTAGACCATTTGATCTCCATCTTCAAATCTTCGTCATTGATGGTGCATTTAGTAATGCACTTTTTATGTTCTAATGTGCTATTACCTTTCAACTTAAATTTGATGGCCTCATTCTCTTTGTATTTTGAATGTCATGAACTTTGGATAGCTTTTTGAGGGTTTTTTAGCATTAAAAAGGGAAGTTTTTTGCATTTTAGGCATCTAACCTTCTCATCCTAATCATACACATGAGGAGAAAAATATTGGAAGTAATATATTAAATATTTTCTATAATTTACTTCTATTTTTATAGAGATTTTATGGCATGCAAAAAAAAATTAAAATTACTTATTTTTGTTGATAATCACAATCAACAATTTTGACAATTTTTATTTTTTTATTTGAATGATAAATATGAGGATGGATAATTTCATAAAATGATGCAAATACTATTTTTATGAGGATTTTGATGCTTTTCATTTTTTCTTGCAGATTTGGGATGCAAAAGATATGACTAAATTTTTTAAAGAAATCATGAAGATTAGAATGTTGGACATGAGCTTTTGATGAAAAAATTGAAAACTTACTCATAATGTGAACTGTAAAAATCACTTTTATAAAAGGAGAAATTTTATATTCATTTTAAAGGGGGGGAATTTAGGAGGGAAATTTTTGAAGAGAAAAAGACAAATGACAATTTTCAGTGTGAATTTTTGCTAGATGTTTTCCTATAGCTTGTTAGTTATTCACCGTGGATGGTTTGGTGCATTTGTATTTTTGTTTCAAAACTTAGATTTTTTGGTGAAATTCAATAAAATTCTTAATTGTTTACATCTTTTATAATGGTTTTTTCAAATATTGTGTAATATTTGTGCATGAAATATGGTAGTTTTATGCAATTTCTTTGTCATTTTCACAAAATTCCTTAGGATCTTCCACTTATGATGTTTATGATTGTGTGAAATACTAGTTATGATATTGTAATTTAATTAAATTTCACTACATCTTCCAAGATAATGGATAGTAAATTAGATGTAAAGCTCATCCTTTCTATTTTCAATTCATTTATTCTCTAAACCTTCATCTTTTATTTTTTTACAAATCTTGTTAGTTTAGGAGTATATTAAGATTATAATAGGAACTCATTTTTAAACAAATTTTTTTTATAAATTAATTTTCTCATATTTGCAAGTTGTCCTATTATTGTTATAGTGCTAAAAATATTCATTTTTATGTAATAGGTGATTGGGGAAATAATTTATGCATTATTTATCTTATTTTTTGATCTCCTAAGTGCATTAAACTAATTGTTTACTTGATTACCCACAACCTCTTAATACATGTATAGTTACATAAGCCATTGAATTATCCAACATTGTCATGACCTGACACAAAGAGACCTTGGGGTATCCAATCTCTTGAGGTTGGTTTCCTTTCAGGAGAGGTGGTGCATTTGGTGTTCTACCTGTATGTTGATGAGTGTGTCAAAACACCCCTTATCAAGGCCTTCTCCAAACATTTGGAAATGATATTGTGAACCTTAAAAGGCAGAAAATTTGAAATTATAAACCTTATCAAGCCCCTTACCAAGCTCAATATCAATCAAATCAATCAAATAGGTTGCCATATCAGCCCAATAATTAAGGTCAAATACAAGCTCTTAATCCAAGGCCTTATCAAGTATATAATCCCAAAACTACCAGCTCTTAAAGAGAGATGGTACCTATCCAAAATAATATGATACAAGACTATGAGTGGTGTTTTCATGTAACCAACCTCATATTCAAAACACATGCTCAAATGGAGGGATAAATCAAGCTCTGATGGTGTAAAACACTCCAAATGTGCAATCAAATACAATTCCAAAAGTACCATTGTAGCAAGGTGAACCCCCAGAAGAAACACAAAATGAAGCAAATTTGATAAATTGGCAAGGATAGGAGTTTTGTGGGACAAATCAACTATATTCATTAATTGTAGACAACACAAGGGCTAAGAAAATGGTTGTTGATCATATTATGGAGTAATGATTTTGAATGATAAGAGGGCTAGTTGGATAACCCAAATGATTGAATATGATGTGGAAATCAAAGTAACAAAGTTGGTAAGAGATAAGGGACTTTGTGAACAACTAGCTATTAGGTTAGAAAGTGACAAAGAAATGCAAGAAGAGGCTATCCTTGTATCTAATAATGAACAACAAACTTCTACACCTTTGAATAATGCAAGTTGAACATGTGAAATGGTCCATTAACTTCAAACAGGTGAATTCCCCAAGGGACTAAACAGTGCTAAAAAGAAGTATTGCATATTGCAAACAATTCCTTATGTTCTTTTAGGTGGCACCTTGTTTAGAAAGTAATTTAATTGGTTTCATGTTAAGGTGTGTTGAACTTGATCAAACCAATAGAATATTGTAAGAGTTTCATGATGGGGCAGCAGGGCATCATTTTTCTCCAAGAATAACATCTCTTAAGATTATGTGAGTGGGTTACTATTGGTATGGTTTGTTTAAATATGCATATATATGGGTAAGTAAAACAACCCTTCATGAAGTGGGGTCTTGAATTTATTGGAGCCATTAAAACACCCTCTAGTTCAAGGCATAAATGGGTGTTAACAACTGTGCGAACCCTTTTCCTAGTACCTGCAAAACAACATGAATAAACGAGTTAGACAAGGATTTGCAAGCTAAAACAAGGATTCCCCATGAAATCCATTTACAAATTAAACTAGGAATGAAAATAATGAAGACCACAAAGAAAATGATAAAAACTTGATTCAATCCTAATTCAAATAGCAAACACTTGATCCCATGGGGGAATTGGTGCCAATTTGATGTGAAAATTGGCCCTTTCCCAATTCCTATGATGCAAGATTCGAATGTTGAAGAGATTGTTGATCCACTTTGATGAGAAGATGAGAACTCCAAGCCAAATCTGCAAAAATCCTAGCTAAGAATTTGAATGATGAATGGAAATGGCTAAGTATTTTAGCATGGTAACTTTGCTTGGATTGTGGATGATGAAATTAGCTAATGATTTGAGCATAGTAAGTTTACTCAAATTGTGGATGATCAAATGAGGAGAGGAGCTCTTCATTTATAGATTGATAAGTTGGAGAGATGTCGAAATTTGATCAATGTGGGACAAAGATTTAACCAATGATATGATGCCACTTGTCAACTTGTGAATGGATGGAGGATGTGCAAGTTTTGAGGATTGTGCCAATAAATGCCAATATTTGAAATTCAAATTTGTTGAAATGACATGTAAGAGGGAAGGGAAAGTGTAATAAATGCCACTTGGCTCAAGGAAAAGGACATGTAAGAGGTTTTAAATGCCTTGTTGGATGTACATGTTGACTTGGAATTTTTGAATTCAAATTGAGAGAATATTCCAAAAGATGCCATGTGAGGGAAAATAGGGATTTAATAAATGAATTAAATATATTTTCATGTGCAACTTGCATTATCTAGAGGATGTGACATGAGATGAGGTTAAATTAATCAAGGGTTAATTAATTTAACAGGAGATTAGATGATGTGACTTATTTGACTTAGATTTATGGATTTATTTAAATCAGATAAGAGAGGAATATGATAAGAGGCTAATTAAATAAAGATTTTGATTTATTTAATTAAAAGGGATGGTGTTAGATTAAATCAAATAAGGTTTTAATTTATTTAATTTAATGGATAGACTTTAGAGATTTAATCAAATAGATTGATTATTTAATTCAATAGGGATAATTAGATCAGATGGACTGATTTAATTAACAAGAGAAAGTGACTTAATTAGAAAAAATGATTTATTTAATTAAGAGATGAATATTGATGAATTTAATCAGATAGGGGAATTTGATTAAATAGTTAGACCAAGGGATTATCTAGGAAGAAATGATGTTAGTAAGTCAAGATCAGATGCACGATGTCAATCAGTATATTTTTGATGTCTACATTTTGCCCCTCTTTGAAACAATGCACTCGTTGCGTTGGTTCAAAGAATAAACGATCTCGATCAAAAATTGATATTCAAAAACTTTGCCCCACTGTTGCATGGTGAGAGAAAACATGCCATTATAATGCCCCCTCGAGAGATCAGACAAAAATTTCAATTTTTTGGGTGATCTCGCAAAAAAAGGTGACAAAGTGCCCAACAGGTCTGAAAGGGGTCCGTGAGGCTAAAAACGTGTCTAAACTCAATAAAACGATGAAAAACAAGCCTCAAACGGACAAAAATAGGTTCAGGGGTCCAAAACCCTAGCAGGACAGCCCTAGAGGGTCAAAAAACCCTAATTTTTAGGCTTAAAAGGGGCCCGAGGGGTCACTTTCAAGTCATTTTCACACACCTCCGCTAGAAAACCTCGAGATTTGAGCTCTGACCTCCTGACGATAGGGCGCAACGACAGCTTCCCCTACACATTTCGGACCGAGTTCGGACCTACCAGCGGCCACCTGGCATCAATGCCCCGGTATGTGACCCTAATTGAAGCTTCATTTTTTTTTTATTTTAATGCATTTATTAGGCCTTTTAAGGAGAGCTCGCCTCCAACAGCACTATTATAGCGCCGCTCGGTGTTTAAAGTGCACCGCTTTTAGCCTTTTTGCGCTGCAGTGGCGCTGTTTAGCGCCGCAGCGGTGCAGTTTGGAGTTTAAAAACTCTGTCGCTGGGCTCGGGCTCAACTCGGACGTGGCGGGCCAGTTTGGAAAAGTGCGCCGCCTTTTCAAGCAAATTGCACGCTAAAAGTGTCGCGGCAGTGCTCTTTGGCTAAATTTCGGGTCCAGCGTCGAAGTTTGAGAAAACTCAAACTGCGACGCCTTCACAAACTGCGCCATTGGGAACGAGTTTGGAGCGTTAGGTCAGGAATTTTCCAAAAAATTTAACATGTTGAATTTGCATGATGCAGGACGGGCCCAGGGAGCTTTATTCTCGGGAGCACCGGTCACGGGATCTAGCGAGCGTTCTACGGGACTTTAGCGACAGAGACCAGGATTGGTTGGGAGCTGTAGGAATATGGCACATTGCGTACGCGGTGCCCATGCGTACACACCTCGGGATGCTATCAGCGCTGGCCGAGAGGTGGCACAGCGAGACGTCATCATTTCATCTTCCCACTGGTGAGGCAACCGTCACATTGGAGGACGTTTGGCGCATACTACGATTGCCCATTCATGGCCGCCGGGTGATCTACGATATGGAGGAGGGTCGCGAGTACTGTACCCAAGTCCTCGCCACTTGAGATATTATTTACTGTGAGGGTTAGATCGAGTTGGAGAGGTACAAAATTATAGCACCTCCCTTCCGTTGGGCCGTTGCAGTGATCATTTCGGGTTTGGTTGCCCCAGACAGACGAGGGCGGTATTTCAGTCCTGGATGGGGATACTGCTGGGAGAGGATGGTCCGGGATAGACCAGTTCATTTCACGTGGGGGCCCGTCCTTCTAGCTTCGCTTTACAAGGATCTCCACGAGTATGCATACATGGATGGCAGAGCGCTGGGAGCTGGAGTGACCTTGCTGCATGTTTGGGCGTGGGAGCACATTTTTGTGCTACGTCCACGGGTCGTTTCGGTTCCGATGGGGGCAGAGGATGCCCTAGTGGCACGATACAGAGGTGGTGTGTCCTTTACACACACCGGAGAGCACGGGATCCCCTACTAGAGGCGGGTCATAGATGAGATGCTTGTGTTCACTTGGAGACCGTACCTCAGTCAGCCTGGGGGACGATGTAGATCATCAGCTCTTCTACCGTCAGGATCGATACATGCAGGGGAGGGAGCACACTATGATAGAGAGATACCTGCCCGGGCGTGTACAGCGTCAGTTGGGGAGCCACAGGATTGGCCGGATGACGGCTACGTAGCCGTATTTGCACGTAGCCTGACATAGGTGTCATGGGGGCCTGGTATTCCTACCACTGAGGCGGTTGACAGCTTTCGACATTTGGTGGTCCAACCTTGGGCTTACGATCAGGGCTTGGCAGATCTAGGGACCACACAGGCCTACAGAGACTGGTTTAGACCTCCTCTTCGATTGACTGTTCCAGGTGAGGATCCAGAGGCATACAGGGTTAGAGGCAGGGGTAGAGTGCGAGGGCGAGGACCAAGGATCGAGATCCAACAGGATCTGCCATTGGTGCCCCCAGTTCCACCAGGTCACGAGGATGTTCCCATGCAGGACCAGCAGTAGGATCCGCCAGTCCCACCACCACGAGCTGAGGGTGAGGGTCAGGTTCACGCGCAGCCATGGGCACAGCCAGCAGGGTAGGAAGACGCACGGGATGCCTTGATTTTGCAGTTACAGGCACAGGTACAGGCAGTGATGGCCGAGAGAGACCAGGCACGAGCTGAGAGGGAGCAACTTAGAGCAGAGAGGGATAAGGCTATGCAGCAGAGACAGGCTGCAGAGCTATAGGCAGTGACAGAGCTAGGCCGCAGGCAGCAGATTGAGAGTATGACAACCTCCTCATCCTAGGGTACTGTGCCGGTACGATCTTACAAAGATGCTATCCGAGAGATAGAGTACCACCGTCCGGCCTACCACGACCATGTACCTAGAGCAGATTGGGTTCCCGAGTACTCAGAGCGGGCCAGTCAGAGACCACCAGAGGGTCACGGTGACAGGGGCGAGGGCAGCATCCACAGAGATCGGGCTTGATCCAGATTTTATGTACTTTTTGTGCTTTATGGGCTCGTTTTTGATAGCCCAATGGGCATTTTGTACTGATTGACACATATGTACAATGATCCGATTATTATTTGTACTATGACAGTTGATGATATGATATATATGAGTTGATTTTGATGTTATGCAATGTGTACTTTTATGCATGGATGGTTTATTTCTATATGCTTTGTAGTGATGTTCCTATGAATGCATTTATTTCTAATGATGTATGTGATGATTATGACTAACGGATCTATATTATGCTAACCTATGATATGATGTGCAATAATGTTATCTATATGATGATTTATTTTATGCCAATGCAATATGTGATATATGATATGGTCTATGGTATACGTGATGGTGTGTGAAAATACTTATTATGAGATGATTTATGGATGAATGTGATATGATACAATGGTCGTGATATGATGCAAATGGTTTTATGAGATGTTTTAGAATAACAAATGTTATTATCCTAAATGATGTATGTGATGCAATGATATGTTAATGCAAAGTGATATGCTGATGTGTAATGAATTAAATGCTTATATGCCTATTTTCTTATGATTATGCAAAAATGATTATGGAATGCTTTTGTAGATGTTATGTGATGATTTAGATGGTAATATGAAATGGTTATGACATGCAAATGAATACTTTATGCAATGATCAATGTAATGCGATGAAATGTAATGTAATGGGTGGAATGTGATGTCATGAATGCACCTATTTAAAATGCAACGTGTACATTTCCTATATGATATGTTATGCAATGTGCTAATGATTTGTGGATGCAGGATCAATGACGGTGATGGTGATGGTGATCAATTGTCATAGTACTTTGTTAGTGCGGTTAGTAAGAAAAGAAGAAGTCATTTCAACAAGACGCATGATGACACAAATGCAGATGATGATGATGATGATTACTTTCTGAGGAATTGGGATTTTCAAAGGGCTGAATTTTCTTATTTTTGATAACACACGTCGTACGATGCATCAAGGTATAGCAAACCAGGATGGCGTGGTACTTAGTGTGATGGACTTTGACTCGACAATCAGATAGGAGTATTCTTGTTCACACCTGACATATGGAAACCTTGCTAGGATGCACCTTAGAAGTTTAAGACACCTCGGACCAAAACACGGAAAGGTAAACCTATCCCTGTAATAGTCAACAAGTTGCCCTAGACCTCTTCCATACATACCTAACAAAGCAAGTATTTTCCAAGTTATATTACAAGAACGTCCAACAAGCACAGCAGACAAAAGAATAATGATCATTGCCCCATTCCTACTTCGCTAAATCCGCTATTTTGGGATATCATCAAGACGTCCTTGGAATGAGCGCAAAATAAGATAAGTCAAAAGATAAAGACCAAGTAAACAGACAAACTAATGCTCTTCAATACTGCTAACGGAAAGAGGATGTGTTTTCTAAGATGATAAACGAAACTTATTGCCAAAAGATAATGCCCATTGTAGGAAGGATTCATCCTAGGACATGTTAGTGGATGGCGGCACGTCATTTCGTTTATAAGGGATGATTGATATGGGACCATTCAGATGATGTGTTACCAATACGAAGAGATAACCAACTTGCCTACGCACTGACTTAGACTTTAGACTTGACGTTGTGGAGTTTTCTTGTATTTGCTAGGCTTGTTTATGACTGTTTCACCAAAGGTTGATGATGACGATCAGTTTATAATGGATGGTGTTATTGCGGGTGCAAGTGAGATGAGGCAGGTGGATTTTTTCAAATATTTGGATGTTTTTGATGTTTTTTGGAATGTTTTGAGGCTGTTTTTTGATATTTTCGAGATTTTGCAAATGTTTTGATTTTTTGATTTTTTGATGTTTTTGGGATTTTTTGATATTTTGACCAAGAGACTAACCTAAAGACCTATCCTAGGGGTCTCGAGGGCTGATCGAAAGATGAGCCTTGCCTATGTTATACACACAGAGACCACGTAGTTCGATTGACGACTCGACCGATTTACAGATGAAGCTTTACATGATGAATTGTCAGTTTATTATGACGGACTCCTATAGGACTAACCTAAATGTCTTGGGGGATGATCAAAGATCAACCTTGCCTACGTTCAAGCTCAGAGACCACGTAGTTTGACAAGATGACCTTGTTTTTGGATTTTTGACATGATTTTGAATGTTTTTGGATTTTTTGATTTTCTGATTTTTTGGATTTTTTGATTTTTTGATGTTTTTGGATTTTTTGATTTTTTGATGTTTTTGTATTTTTTGATTTTGAGGACCTTAAGACCATACACGAATCCGATCCGATGAGAACATGCCCCCAACATGATGCAATAGACTACCCTGATAAAGGCAGGACAAACTGACCTTGAGGATGGGTCGAGTAGTACTAGGAGGGATCATGATACGAACACAGGACCAAGCTATGGTGCGGATGTGAGTGGATGTGTGATGGATGAAGACCTAAATGCGATGGATGATGGAAGCGAAATGGATGGATGATGCTGAACAAGCCATAGAGATCCTGGTGGATGGAAAGTGCTTATTTACGCAAGGTGCCTATTTGCCAGGTTTTCACCAAGGTACTTGCCCAAAGTGCCACCAAAGTGGTTTTCACTAGAGGACGATTTTTTTGATCCTTTTTTTGATTTTTTTGGATTTTTTGCTTTTTTTATTTTTGTGTTGTCACCAAGACGCCTATTTGCCAGGTTTTTGCCGAAGTAACCATTTTTTAGGACTTTTCTGATTTTTTGGATTTTTTTGGTTCTATACCTTGAAAGAATTAGGCATAAATTTTTTTGAGATGGGAGTTATTCATTGGCTCTTGCAGAGGTTCCCCTTCAGGTGTTGATAGCTGATATGCCCCTGATTTATAACTTGTTGTGATGACAAAAGGTCCTAAACAATTAGGTTCGAACTTTCCTTTGTTGCTGGGATTCGGGACATTCTTCTGATTTTCTTTGAAGACCAATTCTCTGACTTGGAAAGTCCTGCTTCTAATCTTCTTGTTATAGCTTCGTTTGAGTATATTCTGATAGACTTGCAAATGATTCAAAACATCTATTCATCTCTCATCCAGTAGCTCCAGCTTGTTTAATCTTGACACCCGATAGTCCTCATCAGTGATGAGATTTTGCAATGATATTATGAGGGATGGGAGCTCGATCTCAATGGGGAGGATAGCTTCTGATCCGTAGACCAAGGAGAAGGGGGTGGCACCAGTGAGTGTGCGGATGTTGGTTCAATAAGCCCAGAGGATGGGATTAAGCTGCAGATGTCAGTCATGACCTACGTCATTGACTATTTTCTTGAGGATTTTGAGGATGGTTTTGTTTGTGGCTTCTTCCTGGCCATTGCCTTGGGGATAGTACGGGGTGGAGAAATGATGCTGTATTTTGAATTTCTCGCACAAGTCATGAATCTCCTGGTTCTTGAATGGTGTCCCATTATCTGAGATAATGGCTTGTGGAACACCGTTACGACAGATGAGATAGTTCAAGATAAATTTTTAGATTTGCTTCCCAGTGATATACGTCATGGGTATGGCTTCCACCCACTTAGTGAAGTACTCAGTTGTAGTTATGATGAACTTATGGCCATTGGATGAGGTGAGTGTGATTTTTCCAATGAGATCGAGTCCCCATTGTGAGAAGGGCCATGGTGTGACAATTGGGTGAATCTCTTGAGCTGGAGCATGGATGAGGTCCCCATGCTGCTGACATTGTAAACACCTCTTAGCATGATCATGCACTTGTCTTTCCATTGTGGGCCAATAATACCCCATCCTCAGCAGTTTCTTGGTGATGGACATTCCACTTGAGTGTGAACCAAAAATACTGTTATGAGCCTCAATTAGAGCGGTTAATGCCTCCTCAGCATTTAGACAGCGTAGCAAGGTACCTTCTATGCTTCTACGGTATAAGGTATCACCTAGGATCACAAATCTAGATGCTTTTTTGATAAAGGTTCGTTTTAGGCTCGATGGTAGGTCAACAGGTATGACTCCTATGTGAAGATATGTGTAGATGTCATGGTACCAAGGATCGTCGGGACCAACGATTTCACACATGAATTCTGATTCTGGTACCTCGAATGTGGGAACGAGAAGCTGCTCAATCATAAATTCATATTTCGGCACGTTATGAGGGATGTCTAATAAAGACCCAATTGTAGCCATGGCATCGGTTGCTCTGTTGTTGGTTCTTGGAATCTGCTCAAATGTTATGTCAATGAAGGATTCCTTTAGAGTCTCCACCAATTTCTTGTATGGAGTTAGCTTGTCATCCTTGGTTTGATATTCATTATTGACCTGATTTATGATTAACTGAGAGTCTCCATACACCCTGAGAGCTATGATATCCCATTGCACTGCTATCCTAAGGCCTATAGTCAAAGCCTCGTATTCCGCTATGTTGTTGGTGCAAGGAAATGCCAATTTGTATGACTTCGGTATGCAATCCCCTTGTGGGGTGATGAAGAAGATACCAGCTCCTGATGCATGTTGTGTGTATGAACCATCGAAATATAGTTTCCAATGGTCTGTTATATTGAGGTTAAAAATGGATTCATCTAGGAATTCTGAGACAAGAGGATTCTCAGAATACATAGGTGCTTCTGCTAGTTGATCTACAATAACTTGACCTTTAATGGCTTTTCTCTCTACATACTTGATGTCATACTCTGATAATATCATTACCCACTTTTCCATTCTGCTCGTGAGCGTTGCCTTGGATAAGAGATACTTGAGGGGATCAATTTTCGCGATGAGCTTTATCTTGTGTGCCAGCATGTAATGTCTGAATTTTTGGGATGCAAACACTACTGCGAGGCAAGCTTTCTCGATGAATGAGTAATTTAGCTCGTGGCCAACCATTGTCCTACTGATGTAGTAGATGGACCTCTCCATTCCGTTTTCATCATGCTGAGCCAAGAGAGCTCCAAGGGCTGCTGCTATTGCTGACACATATAAGATCAATGGCTTTCTTGGGATAGGTGGCATTGACACTGGTGGTGTCAGTAGGTATTCCTTGATTTTGTTAAATGCCTCTTCACATTTTGTATCCCATTTATACGCTACCCCCTTGTGGAGTAGGTGAGAATATGGGTTCTGCTTGTCTACCAGTTGTGTTATAAATCGTCAAATGGATTGAAGTCGGCCTTGGAGGCCTCTCAGTTGTTTTAATGTCTTTGGTGCTTCCATCTCGAGAATTGCCTTCACTTTTACCGGATCCACCTCGATACCCCTCATGGAGACTATGTATCCTAGCAATTTACCTGATTGTACGCCGAAGATGCACTTCTTGGGATTTAGTTTGACTTTGTATTCCTCCAGTTTGTCAAAGATAACACCCAGGGTTGCTATATGATCTTTCTTTTTCTTGAATTAGCTAGAATATCATCGACATAGTCTTTGACTATTTTGTGAATCATGTCATGGAATATTAGAGTCATGGCCCTTTGATAGGTTGCTCCTGCGTTCTTTAGACCAAATGGCATCATGTTCCAACAGCAGGTCCCCCATGGACAAGTGAAGGTAGTCTTATGTTGATCTTCTTTTGCTATCATGATCTGGTTATATCCTGAAAAATCCATCCATTAGTGATAGCATCTCGTGCCCTGTTGTCATGTCTACTATCATGTCGATATTGGGAAGTGGGAAATCATCCTTGGGACATGCTTTGTTCAAATCTCTGAAGTCCGTGCAGATTCTAATGGCTCCGTCAGGCTTTAATACAGGTACCAAGTTTGATACCCATTCTGGATAATCAATTGGTCGGATAAATCCTGCATATAATAGCTTTTTGAGCTCCATTTTGACTAACAAAGTGATTTGGGGATGCATTTTTTGAAGCTTTTGTTTGACCGGTTTTGCTTCTGGATACACCGCTAAGTGATGAACCACTGTCTCTAGATCTATCCCTGGCATGTCAGCATAACTCCATGCAAAGTTTATTTGTCTTTCCTTTAGGAATGCTGCTAGGAGTTCTTGCTCTTCTGTTAATAGTGATTCCGCATAGAATGTTATATGCGGGGTCTCCTCTGTTCCTAAGCTGACTGGATTGCACTTTTCGGCCAAGACTGTTGATTTCTCCTGATGAATGGCTCTTAAGGGAAGATTGAATCCTTCATCCTCGGGCACCTCAGAGAGGTTTTCACTGTTAGATACGTCCTTTCTTTTTACTATTTTCTTGTCAGAGAGTGCCACAGTGTGGTTTTGACTCAAGGACTTGGATATGATTCTTAGTTTCTCACTTTTGCGACTGAAGGATTCAATCGTTTCCCCATAATAGGTGTGTTTCCAACTCTATTATAAAGCCTGCCTTGTGATCCCCATCTGGAATGTTATCCCTCAATCCCATGAATTCTGAGAGCGCCTCATCATTTTCAAATGTATCGAGAACTGGTGGTCCTCGTTGGTCATAGTCAATCAGTTGGGGGTAGACTAAGTGGATCTCATGATTTTGATGATCGGATTCAAATGAGAGGGTGCTAATCATACACAGGGTGGTATCTTCGAATAACCTAGGTAGATTAGTAAAAGTATCTTCGTCATCGCTACTAATATAGGGCTCAATTATGAAGTTATGTGTGTCTTCACCTGTGACAATTGGTGAGTGTAGTTGTACTAGTACTGGCTGAGGAGAGGTATTAACCGTTCTAACCAGAGGACTTCGGCCACGTATGGTTATTCTCAGAATGGTACATCCAAGGCCAAGATTTGTTATGGGTCGCGTCTCTGGCATGATAGGTATTATGAGCCCATTGTCATTTTGTCCCAATCGTTGATTTCTGTCGTAGCCAATGGCAAGCATCATTTGTAGGCCTTTGCTTGTCTCATCCATTGGTAATTCAGGTATCGGTCTTTCATCTCGATACAACATGTGAGATGGATCTGCTTCAATAACCTCATGGCCAAGATCTCCCCAGCTTGTGAATTCGGGATAGTTTTCAGGATACGTTTGTGATGTGGAAGCTTGATTTTCTTGTGGGCGTCCTCGTGATCTAGGAGATTGTGGTAACTCTCCTATTACAAAAGCATTGTTGGGGAGCTTGTAGCTTCCACAACCGTCCTCCTGGATGATAAGCTTGATATCGGAGATGGTGGGGATTACGGGGATGGCGGGTATCTCTGTCGCAGAAGTGGATGCAAGAGTGGCAGGGTCGATGTATGGTGTGGATGGGCCTTCATCATTCTTTGGCACTTGGGGGATTTTGTAATACTTGGCTTCAAGATTCTTACAATATGAAAATGGTTCGGGATCTCCATGAATGGTAACCTCTTGTCCATTATGTGTAAATTTTACACATTGGTGGAAGGTTGAGGCTATGGCTTTCATCGCATGGATCCATGGGCGTCCCAGGAGGATATTATATGGCAAGTCGAGGTCCAAGACCTGACAAGTGGTTTCCATGATGGTAGGCCCTACTTGAATAGGGAGTTTAATTGTGCCCTGAGACACTCTTTCTTGGTCATCATATGCTCTTATTGTGATGCCTTTGCCTTTGTCGATGGAGTCTTCTGCTATTTTCAGCTGCTTAATGAGGCTAAGAGAATAGATGTTCAAACCTACACCTCCATCCACCAAGACCCTTTTGATTTTTCTCTTGTTTACAATGGCTTCCAAGTGAAGTGTGCGGTTGTGAGATGGTTGGTTGGGAAAATCTTGGTCAGATAATGTAAGGAGATTAGGTGTTATGATATTTCTGACCATAGCTTGGAATTGCTCTGCATCGAGATCTGTGGGGACAGTGGATGAGGCTAATGCTTCCTCAAGGATCTTTTTATGCGCTGATGAGATTTTTAACAACTCCATGATGGAGATGTGTGATGGCATTCTCTTGAGTTGATCTACTACATTGTAGCCATTAGGAGCGGATCTAGATGAAGGGACTCTATTTGGTTGGGATGATCCTGCAATGGTGACTTTACCACCTCTTGTGGTGACTCCACAATCTTCGACATGGGCACCCTTGATGGTGATGACCATGCAATATTCATTTAGGGAGGCAACGACTGATTCATAAATATGATTTACACTGCCCTTCCCTTTATCATTTTTATTCCCTTTGTTTCCATGATTCGACATCGGATTCATGTAGATTTTAAGATCCTGATTTCCTGTCGGTTGTTCCATGTTTATGATTTTCTTGTCAAAGAGATCTTGGATGATGTTTTTGAGTTTCATGCAATTTTTTCTGGTATGGCCTTTGATTTTGTGAAATTCGCAAAGTTGATTTTCGTTGTACCAAGGAGGTTTGACATTGGGTTCTTGGTAATTTTCAAATGTAGGAGGCTGGATGAGTTTTTCAGCAATCAACTTTTTCATTATGTCCTCCAATGGTTCCCCCAAGATAGCGTACTTTCGTTTAGGATAACTTTTGCGTTGGGGTGGTCCTCTTTGATCATTGAAGTTATTGATGGTTGGATTGTTGTTGGGTTGGTATGTTGTGTGATGAGTGTTTTGGCATTGATTTTGGATTTGTGGTGTGGGTGTATTTTTGGCGTGGACCACTAATGACCACCTTGGCATCGACGACGCCATCATTAGTGATGTTCTTGTTCCTTTTCCATGTGTGAGGTTTATCATTGTAATTGGATGATGGGCGATTGTTTTGCGGTTTGTGATATGATGTTGATTCTGGGGGTTGAGTCACAAGGGCTCTTTCGATGCTGAGCGCTTTGGAGATCAATTGTTCATATGTAGTGATACCCTGAACTTTGAGATGAAATGACAAATGACCTTCAAGATTGGCTATGATGGTGCAAACTTGTTCTTCTGGCATGGTCCATTTTCTCCTATTGGCCTTGGATCGCCATCGTTGAAGGAATGAAGCAAAAGATTCATTCTTTCCTTGTTTTAAAGCGTATAGCTCTTCAAGACTGACATCCATTGCAATTTTACATGCATAGTTCTTAATGAATGCATCCCTAATTTCCTGGAATGTTCTAATGCCTGTAGGTAAGCGAGAGAACCATTCTATAGCGGGACCTACCAAGCTCCTAGGGAATAGTCACATCAGATAAGTATCGTCATATGCAACCTCCATACAATGAACCTGGAATTCCCTGATGTGATCTCCAGGGTTTCCCATCCCTCGATATTTGTCAAATTTGGGAATTTCAAATCCCTTGGGGAATGGTTTCATGTCTAGGCTCCTATCAAATGGATAGGGACACAAGTTGCTTGATGTTTTGGTTGTTCGCCCTAATTGAAGGTCGAGCACTTGTTGTGAGAGAAACCTGAGTTGTGTCGTCACATCACTTTGTGGATCAGGGGGTGGGATGAAGGTGTTTTGAGGTGTTTCAATCATTGGTTGGGTGGATGGGTTGGTCGGTGCATTGTTTGATGGTATCGGTATGTTGTGGCGAGTGAAGTAGGCTTCTACTTGCTTTTGGATGGAAAATGCTTGTTGTTGATCTTGTTGTTGTTGCACTAGGATTTGTGCTTGTTGTTGTGCTTGTTGCAGCTCTAACAACGCTTGTTGTTGTGCTTGTTGTTGTTCCCACAACGCTTGTTGTTGGGTTGCCAATTCTATTGCTTCTTGTTGCTCTTGGTATTGCTTTAGTGCTTGCTGATATGCTTGCACTTGTGCTACTTGTGCAAGAAGTTGTGCTTGATCTTGTGCTTTTTGTGCTTGATATTGAGATTGCGCTTGAGCTTGAACTGCTTGCGCTTGTGCGGCTTGTTGCTATAATAATAGTTCAGCTTGAGCAACCCTTTGTGCTTGCAATACTTGCGCAGCTTGGGCAGCTTGTTGTTGTTGCTGTTGCAATAATGCTTGGGCTTGTTGCACTTGTAATGCAGCTTGTGCAGCTTTAGCAGTTTGCGCGGCTTGTTGTACAGCTTTTTTTGTTTTTGCACTTGTTGGTAGCCCCTTTGGAAAGTAGCTTGCAATGTCACGTCATATTGGCTTGATGTGGTGAACGTTGGTGGTGGTGGAGGTGGTGGTGGATTTGGAATGGTGGTAGATGATGATGTTGTGTTGATGTTTTGGGTGTTGGATAATGGTATTGATGTGATTGGTCCTTGTGAGACCATGCTTTGTGATGTTAGGGGTGTGTTTGATGATGTTTCCATTGCTTGTGTTTTTATCATTTGTTGTTGCGATATCAACGACAAATTTTGCGTGTTTGGTGCAATGCTTTGATTGATGGTTGGGATGTAGGTTTGATTGATACTTGGTAGGGGAGGAAGCCCTAAACCAAGGAGTGATGCAGATGATAATGGTAATGGTGGAAGAGGTGGAAAGGTGAGGGGCATGAGTTGTTGTGAAAACGTCGTGGTGTCGAATAAGCCCCCTAGTCCGAACGTATCTCCCTCTTCTTGTGAATTTGTGAGAAGAGGTGTTTGTGGTGTTGCGTGAAAAAATGTTGATGATGGATCATGATGGAATGTGAGAGGAACATTTTTGTGTAATGGGTTTTTGGGTATATTTTGTTCCAATGTGGTGCTTGTGTCCAAACTTTGATTATTAACAAGGGGATGTGATTGAAGAGCATTGAGAAATGTGTTTCCCTTGTTGATATTTGGTTGGGTTGGAGCAATTGATGTCGTGATTTGTGGAATGTTTTGCGTGACATTTTGGGATGGAGGTGTAGATGAGATGGGGATGGTGGATGAGATAGGTGGAAAGGATGTCTCCACTATGGTACTTACATCAAAATCCGAAGGCAACTTGGCCCCTTGTTTTGCTAATTCAAGCATGTATAACGAAGGGTTGAGTCTCATCATGACGTTGATGATTCAATGGTTATCCAGATTTTGGAGCATTCTATCATTTCCTCACGAGACATTCCAAAAGTAGGGTCCTCTCCTTGGTTTTCTTCTTGGGGATTTTGCAATGATGAGAGGGTCAATGGATTGCTTGATTCAGCTGGATTCATTTATGCGTTTGTTTGGCTAAGATCACTTGAAGCGCGTGTTTCTTTGTTGGCTTCCATACTCTTCTTGTATTGAGATCTCATTTGAACCATAAAACAAAGATCAATCTTTGAGAATATGAGAGATGAATCTCTTGATTCTATGGATCAATCGTTATTTTATGTCCCAAAGTATAAAGTTTTAGGATGCTTTTGAGGATCAAAGGTGATGATGATATGATGATGATGTTTTAAGGATGGATGATATGGATGTTTTTGGCTTTTGATCAAACTTGAATGAGACACTAGGCTTTTTTTGGATTTTGATTTTGATTTTGGATTTTGAGACTCTTGAGATTTTGTCCTTGATTTTGATTTTGATTTTGGATTTGGATTTTTGAACAAAAAGACCCTAAGATGTTGGATGATGATCTAAGGGATAGCTTTGTTCAAAGGATGATAATTTGAATATGTGTGAGGAGAAGGATGCATCTACCCACACCTATTCAAACAAGATGATTGTTTCACTAAGCATATGAAGAAGGATTCATCTACATACACTAAGCTACACAAGATGATTTTGATAACTTTGACTAAGCATATGAAAAAGGATGCATTTACACATACCTAGCCAAAGGTGTTTTCAAGGATTTTGTCTCAATGATATTGATGGATTTGATATTGCCACAAAGCCTAGTATTAAGGATGATTTCAAGATTTTCCAAAAGGTGATGATGAGGTGGATTTTGTTTTGATGTTTTGATGGATGGATGAAAAATATTTTGATGTGTTTTGATCCTAAGATGAACCTAAAAAGATGCACTTTGTTTGCTTAGACCTAGGTATTGAAGAGCATACAAATGCTTCCTAATGACCTTTGCAACCAAGAAATTATTTTATTTGAACATTCATTTTCGGATCAATGATTTGTGCTTTTGGGATTTGGAGTCTTCAACACATACATGAAAGTTCGTTTTGCTTAGCTTTGCTTAATGTCTTTATTTTACCAAAAACACTTTCTTCAATTAGGTTTTCAAACTAAGATGTCCAATGTCTTAATTTCTTTAAACCCCACAAGATGTATTATGTGGGAATTCAATGAACTTAAGGCAAGGGTTTCCTATTGTTTACTTAAGAAGATAAATTGAGATTTAGTCCAATGTTTAGAAACCTCTAAGGATGTGAATCCCAAGGGAAAGCAATAACATATGGATTGAGTCAATGGTATTTTTCTTCAAAAGGGTTTGAAATTTGGATGATGTTAAGTGTTTGTTTCCATGATGTTTTCGATCAAGCAATGCATTTTGTAACCCAAGAATAAGTACAATCCTATGGATGTGTAAGACAATATTTGTTGGATTCCCACTTGGACAAGTCCAACTACACTTATCTCTAGCGGATGGTTAGATGCTTGACCCCACTGGCTCCCCTCCACGACACTCACTTATATAGGGCAGCCAAGCATCAACACCCATGAAACTCCCATGGCATGCTTTCCATCTCTACTAGAAGACCGTAAAAGTGTGGGGTGGCTTCAGAACGACCGTTCTTGCACCAACAAATAGATAAAGGATTTTGGAAAATTCTAGCACATGGGTTTTAGTAAGGACTTTTCGTTTGTAGGAGTTGACCCAACGTGGCAAGAGTCCCCTTTCAAATCCATCTTGTCGGAGTCAACCGCGTGATATTGGCGTTTCTTCCAATATCCACATTTATATCCCAACTGGAAATACTCTTGGCTTTAGAGTGTTACTGGTTGAGTCGTTCCCTTGGGTGATTACTTTTTCCCCAAGGCAGGCCCTCTAGGATAAACAAAAGCGAATGAAGAAAAATATTCGTAACTTGATCAATCCTTGTTGGCAACAAGGAAAGAGAATGTACGCAACAAAGTCCCCACTCACACTCGCACAATAGTTTGTTCAATTTTAAGCCCAAATCGAAGTGTGGAGGTGATTGCTTTGTCTTAAGCCAAAGTCATGGAAAAGACCTTTTGATTCTTAAGATCGCTATAAAGCGCGAGAGAAGCACATACGTCCTTTTCCAATGCCTTTAGTCTAAGTAAGCCCTCACAAAAAACACAACTATACTTGTTCTTTTTAGATCCTCAAAGTAATATGTGAGTTCATTTTAGAGCACCGAATCACAAGTGAAAGACATTTGTTCAATTTGTTAATCCCATAAACGAAATCTAGTAAGTCGTTGGTCCTATTGTTCGTTTTAACCTTTGCAAGAAATGGAATTGAAAGGTTCTTTTTAAGCCCAAATGAAAGCTAGTGTTCTAAAGATGAAAAGATGACAAATTCCTAAGGAAGTGTTAAACAAACACTTAAGTGTCTAAAAACACTTTGATTGGTCAAGATATCATCACCATGCTCCTTCTTCATTTACTTTTTGGCTTCCAACCTACAAAGGCGAAAAAAAGTCAGATTCTGGAAAAAAGCAGAAAACAGAGGAAGAAGCAATCATAAATTAAAGCACGTGCTAAAAATTAAATTTCTCCCTTTTACTGTCTTCCAGCATCGCAACTCGTGAAGGTGTCACTATTTTTTCCTCCCAGCATCGCTCTTACAGTGCCGCTTACCAGTCAGCGGCGCTCTGTGTCAGGACAGAGAGCACAACTGCGTCGCTGTTTTCGCCCAGCGTCACTGTTTTTGAAAGCGTCGGAGTTTAGAATTTTTTGAAACTGATGCAGATCGGCGAGTCCAGCGGCGGGGTTTAGGATTTGAATTTCTTTGGTGGGATGAGCCCAACGGCGCTAAAACAGCGACGCTGACGAGCTCGCGGTGCTAAAATAGCGACGTTGACGAGCCCGCGGTGCTAAAACATGACGTTGACAAGCCCGTGGTGCTAAAACAGTGACGCTGAGCCCGCGTTGGAATTTCCTGTGTCAAGAAAACGCAAAAATTTTGAGGAAATGTTAGAAATGTTGATGTCAAGCCCTCCTTCTAGCGCCAAATGTGCGAACCCTTTTCCTAGTACCTACAAAACAACATGAATAAACAAGTTAGAGAAGGATTTGCAAGCTAAAACAAGGATTCCCCATGAAATCCATTTAAAAATTAAACTAGGAATGAAAATAATGAACACAAAGAAAATGATAAAAACTTGATTCAATCCTAATTCAAATAGAAAACACTTGATCCCATGGGGGAATTGGTGCCAATTTGATGTGAAAATTGGCCCTTTCCCAATTCCTATGATGCAAGATTCGAATGTTGAAGAGATTGTTGATCCACTTTGATGAGAAGATGAGAACTCCAAGCCAAATCTGCAAAAATCCTAGCTAAGAATTCGAATGATGAATGGAAATGGCTAAGTATTTTAGCATGGTAACTTTGCTTGGATTGTGGATGATGAAATTGGCTAATGATTTGAGCATAGTAAGTTTACTCAAATTGTGGATGATCAAATGAGGAGAGGAGCTCTTCATTTATAGATTGATAAGTTGGAGAGATGTCAAAATTTGATCAATGTGGGACAAAGATTCAACCAATGATATGATGCCACTTGTCAACTTGTGAATGGATGGAGGATGTGTGTTTTGAGGATTGTGCCAATAAATGCCAATATTTGAAATTCAAATTTGTTGAAATGACATGTAAGAGAAGGGAAAGTGCAATAAATGCCACTTGGCTCAAGGCAAAAGGACATGTAAGAGGTTTTAAATGCCTTGTTGGATGTACATGTTGACTTGGAATTTTTGAATTCAAATTGAGAGAATATTCCAAAAGATGCCATGTGAGGGAAAATAGGGATTTAATAAATGAATTAAATATATTTTCATGTGCAACTTGCATTATCTAGAGGATGTGACATGAGATGAGGTTAAATTAATCAAGGGTTAATTAATTTAAAGAGATTAGATGATGTGACTTATTTGACTTAGATTTATGGATTTATTTAAATCAGATAAGAGAGGAATATGATAAGAGGCTAATTAAATAAATATTTTGATTTATTTAATTAAAAGGGATGGTGTTAGATTAAATCAAATAAGGTTTTAATTTATTTAATTTAATGGACAGAATTTAGAGATTTAATCAAATAGATTGATTATTTAATTCAATAGGGATAATTAGATCAGATGGATTGATTTAATTAACAAGAGAAAGTGACTTAATTAGAAAAAATGATTTATTTAATTAAGAGATGAATATTGATGAATTTAATCAGATAGGGGAATTTGATTAAATGGTTAGACCGAGGGATGATCTAGGAAGAAACGATGTTAGTAAGTCAGGATCAGATGCAGATGTCAATCAGTATATTTTCGATGTCTACAACAAGGAAAGATTTCACCAAGTGGAATGAGTCTATTGCATTGAAGGAAGTAAATGAAAGTGCAGTCCTAAACTTCTATGAAGATTTGGTCACAAGGTTTGATGTCCCTGATTCAATTATATCAAATAATGCTTTGGCTTTTGTAGGGATAAAAATAATTAATTGAGCTATTAAGAATGAAATACATTTGAGCACTTCATCCTATTACTATCCTCAAGGAAATGGACAAGCTCTGATTCCACTAATAAAAATCTAATCAGAATCATCAAGAAGACAATTGAGGAAAACCATATAATTTGGCATGGCAAGTTAAAATTAGCCTTATGGGCTGATAGAATCACTCCTAAGAGGGTTACAATGAAATCACCTTATGTGATTGTGTATGGGAAAGAGGCAAGGCTTCCTATATCAATTGAGTTACTAGAACTTCGCCTTATGAAGGAGGTGGAATGGATGGAAGAAGAACCAATGGATATTGGACTTATTGAGCTAATGGAGTTGGAGGAAACAAGAAGGAAAGCAATGTAAAACTTGGGGATGCATTAAACAAAAATAAAGAGGTTCTTTGAAAAAAGAATAATCCCAAGAATGTTCAAAGGAGATATTGTACTTAAATGGGGTGAGTTGAAGAGTAGGCCTAGAAAACATAAAAAGTTTGATGCTATGTGGGATGGTTCTTTTGTGTTCACAAGTTGCAAGATGCATAATTCTTTCCAGCTATCCAAGCTAGATGGACAAGAGTTACCTATCCCAATCAATGAGATTCACCTCAAGCACTACTATTAAGGTAATGAATGATATTTTGTACATATTATGATAGTTTCCCTTTTGCTAATAAGTATTGTTGCACACTATTATAGGTTCTTTTCTCTAAGTGTTGATGCACATTTTTCTTTTCCATTAGGGGACTACAAGTTTTGGTTTTTCTTAGGTGTTTAGTCAGAAGTTTTAAGGTGTTGACAACTAGTTGTCAATTTTGTTCTAAGTTTTATTTTAGGTTCCATTTATTTCACAACCCAATGGATTGAATAATGCAACTAGTCTTTGAGTTTTAGCAGGAAAAACATCCACAGAGGTTGCCAAAAGTGTTAGCCTATTTTTTTACCTTTGGCTTAAAATAGTCTTATTAGGTTGTTCTTGTCATATTAAGTGGTCTTATTTTTGTCCTAATATTTCAAAGGGAGATTTAGTTTATAATAAGGATCCAAATGCTTTGATATTATCAAAATATTAAAAAAACCTTTTTATTTTTTCTAAGTTTCATATCAGTGCCAAAGAGGGAATTTATTTTGAAAAGGTCTAAAATTTTAAGAAAATATTTGTTAGGGTTTTTGGCTCTTTGAAGACCACATCTAAAATGAAGGAGAAAGATAGGGAACATTTTTGGTTGATAGAGAATGAGAGGGCATGTTTTTGAATGGTTTCTAGGAGTGTTGAAATATTCTTCTTCAAAATGGTGTAAGGAAGACACACACCTCCTGAGATAGGGGCATGTTGCAGAGGTTAAGGAGAAGATTGGGCATGTTGAAAAAGTCTAGCAAGCACAAGTTCTCCAACTCATGCAAAAGAAAGCCCATGGGGGAAATAGAAGAAGTCGGGTTTGTTTTTTTTTTTTTTTGTGAATCCTTTGTATTGTTATGAGAAGGCACTACATTCATCTTGCATGACACATAAATTGTGTATTACCTTCTTATGTTTTTTTCTCTCAAAATCCTTATGCTATTTTGTGTGAGAAAGTAACAGTGGAATGGTATTTTTAAATGATAAATGAAATTCTAAGAGATTTGTAGGGAATTCATTTATCAAAGATAATTCTTGTTTTGAAAGGTTGGGATGCTATGTTTTGTGAGAACCTTTAGTCCATTTCCATTCATTGGCACTCACAAGATATTCTCAGGTTTGTTTTTGGAGAGAAGCTTTGTTCAGCCATTAGTAAGATGACATTCTCAATTTCATTCATGTCTTGTTCAATGAGAAAAACCTCACTTTTCATGTGCATACATTCTAATCTCCTCCAAAATATCCTTGTCAATAAAGTCTATCAATATAAAGCATAAGATTTTTCTATTAGTGAAAACCCTAGAAAATTAGTATTGAATAACCTCATGAAGATGAAGAGTAATTAAAAGGCCACCATGAGAGTAGCATGTTTCCTATTAAGAGTTACATTTGTATAACCCAATGAAAACATAGTACTATATTTCAAGGAGTGCATACACAATGAAGGTAATGGGTTTTCTTAGGAGATTATTAGGAGGTTATGGACACAATCCTAAAAACATGATATACAAACCAGTCAAAATGTGAGTGGCAATGATAGAGATCAGAGGTTTAATGAAGTTTTTAATACTTTTGATACCATTTCCAAAATCATTAATATCCTTGCTAAAAGTATTGGCTATATTGTTAAAACCTTGTAAGATGCCAATACTTTTTTTCAAATTATTCAAAGTCTCACTTAAAATTCCTTTGTTACTGTCAAATATCATCATTTGTTATGACATTTGATGAAGCTTTCCCATAGAAAAATTTTAAGTGTGTTAATTATTACACTTATTATGACATGTTGAGAAGAATAGTTTAGGCATATATCATACCTCAATATTATGTTCAAAAGGCAGTCATACCCTTGACATATATTCTATCAAACTTAACATTGGAGCTGCTAAGATGTTGAAACCTTTATAGAGGTTGGTTCTTTTAAAATTCAATAACATACACAGGTCATAGAGTCATGTTAAAGCAAGTATATTAGAAGATGAGGTTAAGTTGTGAAGTGGAAAATCAATACCTACCTATTTTCCTTGATTATACTTTGTATTAGAAGATAGTATATGGTCATTTTACCATATGGTATATCAATTGAAGGATTTAAAACTCCTTATCCAAGAACTCAGGCTACATTGACTAAGATAAACTCTATTATTTACTATTAAGAGGGTTAGTATCAAAAGAATAAATGTGAGGAGGTCATTTGATGAACGATGCTTTTAAAGTGGTAAGTTAGACCCATGGTTAAAATGCTAAAATTATAAGAGGAGAGTCTATATAGAATAAAGAAAATGAGAATTCCATGCCAAAAGACAAATTTGGTTCATGGAAAAGAAGTACAAAATTCATACATGAGTTTCTAATGAGGCTTGATAGGAAATGATCACATGACATCTTGGGAAGAGAAACATAATGTAAGCCAAATGGAAAGTAGGAATATGTCACAATCATGTGACTATTGAGTAGAAGATAAAAAGCACAAGGTTTGACAAGGAGCCATAAAAAGACATTGACAAGACAAAATAAGTGAGACAGCAACCAAAAGGACCTAGAAGACTCATATTTCATAGAAAAAATCAAGAAAACTCATAGAATGTAAGAACATAGATCCCTACATAGCTAATGACATATGACAATGTTATAAAAATTAGCATTGATTACCCAAAAAATAAGGAAAGTAATGCTAAAGAGAGGTTACTCACATTAAGAAATTAGGGAGAAGGTATAGATCAATATATTCATGAGGTTCTATTAAATTTGTATTGCTTTTATGAGAATAATGTAGAATTTGGCATACATGTTCATGAAATTTTAAGTGGAATATATTCTAAACATGGTTGTTGAACTTCTTGTTATTTCCAAAACCCTTGTCATAGATAATATATGTAATGAAGGCTTTAAACATAACAATAGTTTATAAATTTAGGGCACTACCATGAAGGTTTCTTGTTAACAGGTGAGCATAGCATAAAAGAATGCATGACAAGGTTTATAAAAGTGTAGGGACAGTCAACTTGATTGTTAGAGAGACAAAGAAACACAAAAGATAGTGCATGCTAAAAGATAAGATCATATTGATAGCCAAAGGTGGATCTAAAAATCATTAACAAAGAACAATCCTAGAGAAGGGTAAATTATATGAGGCATAATTTAACATGATAGTCCCTCATAGTGAAAGAACAAAGGACAGAGTGAGTGATCTTGATAAAGGACAAAGTGATGATCATAGAGGATAGAGTGAGTGATCACAATAGATAGAGTGGTGATCTTGATAGAGGAAAAATTGATGATTACTGAGGATAGAGTGAGTGATGATTATAGTGTAGACATGTAAAATTGACCTAACACCTATCACACACTTTAAATGACATTTTCGCATCATCAACATCATTATCATCAAATATCACTACATTTCACATCATTTGCATCAAAAACCCTAAATTCCTCTATTAATTGAATAAAATGGCATTATTTAATTAATTCACTTTTTCATCATTTTTGACTGATTAAATAAATTTAATTTTTTTAATAAAGTCCTAAAAACCTTATTTCTGCTATTAATTGAATAATACAACATTATTTAATTAATTCACATTTTATCATTTTGACCAATTAAATAAATTACATTTATTTAATAAAGTCCTAATCTAACTTTAATTCGTCCTGATTAGTCAAATAACACCAATTATTTAAATACGTCGCTCAATTACTTTATTCCCCTAAGTCGATTGAATTATTAAAACATAATAATTTAATTAACTCACTTTCCCTCCAAATTTGAATAATTTGAATAAACTATTCAAATCATCATCAAAAATCAAATCAAACTAATGCAACTTTGTTTGCAAAATTCAAACTTGATTTGCACGTTCAACTCCAAAAAGAATTAATTAATTAAATCAATCAATTAATAATTTTCAACCACTTTCTTGATTGAGCAAATTATGATCCTCTGATTTCTCAATCTATTTTGACTGATCAATCTATTCCTGACTAATCAATCTATATTTCTTGACTGATCAATCTATTTCTCAATCCCACAAATTGTTCAATCTATTTATTCAATCACACTAATCATGTAATCTATTTTGCATAGATTATGCCCATCTAAATCCTTCAACATCTTTCAACTGTCAATCAAGATATTCTACTACGCAATCCTAATCATCCATTTCAAATCACAATTTCTATATAACAAACCTCTTTCCTCACAAAAAAAGATCGGAGAATCAACATCATTCACACAATGAAGTAATGCCAAATCGACATTGACAAATCTTCAATCAAACACACACACACACTATTCAAATCTCTCACACACAACAATGGAGGCTTCATATTGAATTGAACAATCCAACATCCATCAATACAGATACACTTCGACATGGGATGGTAAGATTGTATTGTTTTGAGTTCATGTTTATTGTTTTCTTTCAATAACGTTCTTGAATTCATTAGCTTTATAGTTCATTTCGTAAGTGAATGGACATAGACCTAGATTCTTGTTTTGATTAGATTAGTTTCTATTCAATACAATTATCTTGTTTATACTTATTAATTTTCCCCTAATCAATTCCAAGCCACATGGTTGGAAAAATCACGGCCAACAATCATTTAGTCTTTTCCGAGAAAGATCTTCCACAAAGAACATTCCACAACCAAGATCTCTACATAGAGGTTGGTGTTCACAAAAACATGGTCAAGCGAGTGTTGATAAATAATGGCATGGGTCTAAACATTTGTACCTTAAAAATTTTCAAATAGTTGGGGTATTCTTACGATGTGATACACAAATGAAAGAGAAATACTATAAGGGCCTATGATGACCTTGAAAAGAATTCAGAAGGGATAGTCATGCTACCAGTGCAGATATAACCGGCCATCACAGAAACTACATGTCAAGTACTTGACCTTGAGTTACCGTATAACCTCCTCCTAGGATGCCCTTGGATCCATGCATTACAAGCAGTTCTATCAACCTTTCTCCAATGCCTAAAATTTCCCCACAAAGGAAAAGAGGTGACACTATACACTAATCTTGAACCCTTCCATTTTGTGCAAATTTGGAGGAGAAGTATAATAAGATCCAACACATACCTAGCAATGGCATATCCTTCCATTCATTCTCATATGTTTACCCTTCCATGCTACCATCAACCTCAACCAAGACCACATCAAGTGAGTAACCGAAAGCAGAAACCAAGGTTCAAGTATTGGACAAGGGTAATGGGATTACCACTTCAACCAAGTATTTTGCATTGGCATGCTTCCACCAACACCCAAAGTCTATGGAGGTCCAAAAGAGGTCAAGTATGCTCAGGCAGTGCAAATGATAGCCAAACCCACAATTTTCACCAAGTAGGGAGATATGAAGGACAAAGAGATATTCAAAGAGGACTTCTCATCCATGATTTACAAAGAGGACCAAAAAGAACTAGAAAAGACACAACCCATTCTAATTGATCCTAATAGTAGAGGTTATCAATTAGCTAAAAAAATGGGATATCAAGGAACAGGTGACCTTGGGCTACACAAACAAGGTCGATGGTATCCTATCATAGCGAAAAAAATAAAGAAAAATATGGGACTAGGTTATGAGCCAAAATACATGGTTACTCCAAAAATTGGACGAACCTATTTTAAGAAATAGGAAACTCCTGCTAGCATTAAGGCATTGGATATCTACCATATCATAAACAATAATTTACCTATCGAAGACTTATTCAAAAACTTTAGCATTGATAGGTTCCCTCTCCAGTTTATCAAAACCATTCCCAATTTCTATTATATTATGGAATGTACTCTAAAGAATACGAATGGGATTATCCTTCCTTTATCACTGGATATGGTTCCCCCACTTCTAGTAATGATGACCTAGACACCCAATGGAAAAAAGATACTAGAGCCATACTAACCATTTCGAAAACCTCTATAAGATTTGTGGATAATGATGATAGCCTACCACTCTTCTACCCACAATTGATAGATTGGGACCAACAACAACATACACGTATTCTGGATCAATTCCAGAATGATGAGGCAATCATAGAGATCACAAAGTCAGCAAGAGATGACAAAGAAAGTTTCGTCATGGAACTTGAATAGGATGTGTACTTCGGTGGAGGGATTGAATCTTCTAGTTGCAAATGTGAAAGAAAAATTAAAAATAAAAATACGACCCCCTAGAGAAAACAAAAATTTGGCTCTATCGAACCCTGAAAAGAAGAAAATAAAGGACGCATTTGAAGGTGAAAACCTCCTCGAGGCACTCGAGGATGGAGGGTTCAATCTCCCCATATCGGAATATCAAGAGAAATCAATGCTTCTAGTAGAAGAAGCAGAGTCCATAAATGTTGGCACAACAGAGGACCCAAAGATAACATACCATGCAGCGTCGCTTGATCTTGAAGAGAAAGAAAACTTCACAGCATTCATCAACAACAAGAAAGTAAACTTTGTGTGGACCTATGCAGATATTCCTGGACTAGATCCAGCACTAGTAGTGCATCATTTAGTCGTATCCCCTGGATCAAAGCCTATCAAGCAAAAACTCAGAAAAATGCATCCTCAAATAGCATTATTTTTAAAGGTAGAAATAAAGAAGTTACTAGATGTGGATTTCATTAGACCCATCAACTATCCAAAATGGATATCAAATCTAGTACCAGTGTCAAATCCTACTGGGGGCATAAGGATCTGCACAGATTTTAGAGACCTAAATAAAGCTTTTCTAAAGGATGACTTCCCCCTTCCAATTATTGACAGATCGTGGATCTCACAACAAGGAATGAGATGCTATCCTTAATGGATGGTTTCTTCGAATATAACCAAATAAAAATATCTCTACAAGATCAACACAAAACAACATTTACTTGTGCTTGGGGGACATTCTACTCGATTGTAATGTCATTTGGTCTAAATAATGCAAGAGCAACATATCAAAGAGCAATGAAAACCATCTTCCACGATATGCTACATATAATCATGGAAGACTACGTGGATGAAATTCTAGCAAATTCAATCAAAAGGGAAGATCACTTGACCAATATTGCAAAGGCGTTTGATCGGCTTTAATAATATAATTTGAGACTCAACCCTAATAAGTGTGTGTTTGAAGTAACATCTAGAAATCTATTAGGGTACATAGTGTCAAGAAGGGGGATTGAAGTGGATCCTGCAAAAGTAAAAGCTATACTAGAGATGCCTCCACCAAAGACATTAAAACAACTGAGGAGTTTACAAGGGAAGTTGCAATCCATTAGGCGATTTATCACACAAGTAGTAGACAAATGTCACCCTTTCACTCATCTCCTACACAAGGACATCACCTTCAAGTGGGATGGGAGATGTGACCAAGCGTTCCAGCAAGTCAAGGAGTACCTACTTACTCCTCTTGTACTCATACCGCCCATTCTAGAAAAGGAAATGGTACTCTATGTGTCTACCACACAAGCAGCATTGGGAGCTCTCCTAGCCCGGCTAGATGATGATAACAAAGAAAGAGAGGTCTACTACATCGGCTGAACATTGGTGGGATACGAGTTGAACTACTCGCCCATAGAAAGAGCATGTCTCTCAATCGTATTTGTGACACAAAAGCTAAGGCACTACATCTTAAACATAATGGTAAAATTGATTTCAAAAGTAGACCCACTAAAGTACCTACTAGAAAAAGCATCCCTAACAAGCCTAATTGTTAAATGGGTGATGATTCTGAGTGAATTTGATATAGAATATGTGGATAGAAGTGCCACCAAGGGACAAATCATAGCAGACCAACTAGTTGAAGCACCCATAAATGATCACAAGCCTCTCACAATGGACTTTCCAAATGAAAGTATCCTGATGATAGAACAAATAGGTCATTGGACTCTATAGTTTGACGGGTCCCACACTCAACATGGCTTTGGAGTAGGTATTTTGTTTCTTACACCACAGGGAGATAGTATACCCAAGACATACAGGATCACTTTCCCATGTATGAAAAATATCACATAGTATGAAGCTTTAATCGTAGGGCTCAAAATGGCTATTGAATGGAGAATAAAAGAGCTACATGTCTTCGGAGACTCTCAGCTAGTGATCAAACAGGTGAACAATGAGTGCTAGAAAAAAGATGATAAGTTGATGTCGTATAAAAGGGTGGTGGATAGCTTCAAGGAATATTTTATCACAATAACCTTTGAACAAATTCCTTGAATCAACAATAGAGTTGTCAATGTAATGGAAACAATAGGCTCACTTCTTGATATTCCATAGAATGTTCCTAAGTATGAGTTCCTCATGGCGCAACTGCTCATACCTGCATTTGACATCCAGGAATAAAAAGTGATGTGTTGTTGTTGGTCCTAACTCCCCATGGTACCAAGATACATTCGACTACATCACGATATCATACCACTTGACCTAACGACCACTCAAAAGAAAACCTTCACCTGTAGAACTTCCCGCTTTACAATCCTAGGAGATACCATATACCATCATAGTCTAGATGGTATGTTACTCCAATGTCTTAATGCAAAAAAATCACAAACGGCCTTACAAGAGGTACACAAAGGTGTTTGTGAGTCCCACTCTAGCGAAACTTACCTAGTCCAAAAATTGCTCAGAACGGGGTATTATTGGCTCTCCATGGAACATGAATGCATTCGGTATTCTAGAAAGTGTCATCAATGCTAGAAACATAGTGACCTTGTTCATGCACCAACACAAGATTTGAGACCCATCACAACACCATGTCCTTTCTCACAATGGGGATTAGACCTGTTAGGTAATATTTTTCCTGCTTCATCTAATAGGCACAAGTTTATTATCACAACAATAGAGTATTTTACTAAATGGATAGAGGCAATTCTATTGACCTACATCACTGGAAAACATATATCAAAGTTCATTCTGAATTATCTAATTTGTAGGTATGGGATCCCTCAAATAATAATAACAGACAATGGAACCCCATTCAAGAATCAAGACGTCCAAGAACTTTTCTCCCAATTCTCTATCCAGCATAGATTCTCCACACCCTATTACCCCAAAGGAAATGGTCAAGCTGAAGTGTCTAATAAAACCATATTGAAAATACTAAAAAATATTGTTAATGAAGTGAACCGTGATTGGAATTTGTAGCTAAACCCAACCCTATGGGCTTATTGAACCAGCATCTGAACACCTACAGGTGCCACACCATTTTCCTTGGTCTACGAATTAGAGGTTATCTTACCTATCATTCAAAATCGCCTCATTGTGAATCTCATTAAAAGGCATGGTCAACAACGAAGAATATCGGGTATTCAAGTTAAATGAATTGGAGCTCCTAGATGAAAGGTGTTTGAGTGTGTTAAACCATCTTCAGGTTTATCAGAATCAGCTCAAACAAAGCTATGACAAAAATATCAAGGACAAGAACTTTCAAATTGGTGACCTAGTTCTCAAAGAGAACCAGAAGGTACAACTGAATCAGGATGGCAAAGGAAAATTTGAATCCAATTAGTTAGGCCCATTTATCATCACAACAAGCTATGGTTATGGGGCTTATTAGTTGGCTACTCCTGAAGGAGAATCCTTAGCTGAACCGCTGAATAGCATCCACCTCAAGAAGTTCTACACATAAAGTACGATAGAATACCCCAAGCAAAAGGGTAAAAATAAAAAAAATTAAAAAAGCAAGAAAATAGTAAAGAGAAATAAAATGTTATTTGAGTGGAAACCACGTTGTGGCGCTTCTAAAATAGGTACTGTAGTGAAAACTTGGAAAAAAAGCACTATTTTTTAATAGGACTTGCATCATTATATATCGATACTATCCAAAGCATTCACCCATTCATTTCATAATAAAACATGTATCCAACCATGGCTTGTTACTGATTGAGGAAAGTAGTCTTGTCTCCAACTGGGGGAAATTTCGCGAAGTTGTTCATGGATTAGATCCTTGTGTATCCCAAAACATTCAAAAAACAACAAAATCAAAAACATTCAAAAAACAACAAAAATAAAAAACATTCGAAAAACAACAAAAATCAAAAACATTCGAAAAATATCAAAAAAAAAAACAACATCATTGGATTATTCCTTCACTCAACATTCTAAGATATTAAATTTTTCTTGAACCTCATAGCTAGTTCAAGTATATTTCCCGCAACATATCCTCTAGAAACAAAAGTGGAATATCAATCCAAGTTAACAATGTTGTTTGAAAACCTCAAAAACAATTTTATGCTTTGAGTCAACCGGTTGAACTACGTGGTCTTTGTGTGTACAACGTAGGAAAGGCTTATCTTTGATCAGCCCATGAGGCCTTAGGTCAGTACCCTTAGGTTTCTATCAAGATTTATTTCAACTTAGTCAAAAAATTCAAAATCCAAAAACATTCACAAAATAGAAAAAAGGATCAAAAACATTCAAAACCAAGTGAACTACGAGCCTCTACGTGTACAACGTAGGAAAGGCTTATCTTTGATGAGCCCCCAAGGCCCTAGGTTAGTCCCTTGAAAACAACAAAAACATCATAAAACTCAAAAAATCAAAAAGACCTCAATCTGCCATCAAAATCTGCAATAAACTTTTCACCCATAATAAACAAATCACCATAGTCACCCTTTGACAAAACAAACAAACAAACAAAGTAAGCATCAAAAGCTAGAACTTTCAAGCAAAAAAATCATAAATCTTTGATTGCAAACAGACGAAAACAATGACAAAAGTATCAACTACCTATCATTTTGACAATTCACCAACAACATCCTGAGATATGCCTTAACGGATCCATTCCTACGATAGACATGATCAACAATAGATAATAGCCTGAAACCTCAAAACAAATATGGAAAGTGATACTGTAACTTTGTTTTTATCTTTTATAGTCTTATTTTTATGATTTATTTTATTGACTCATTCCTAGGATCTCTCGAGGATGTCCATAAGGATTTATAGAAGGAATGGAGGCAATTGAGTGTCATTGCACTAGTTTGTTGTTTGTAAGATGTTTTTTTATACTACCATGGTGAATACTTTCTTTATTGGGTGTATGGAATTTGTTTTGAAACAATTTGTGAAGCAATTGCATGTTAGGTATCCTATAAACCTTTCTATGTAACTGGCCTGAAAAGTTTTAACACAACCCAACCATATATTTTAAACAAAGTTTATGTATGTCTGGTATAAGCAAGAATATTCCTTGTATGTTGATTCAAAGTCCACACAATGGATACAAAGTCACCTTGGTCATTAATACCCTAGTGCATCAAATCTATTTGCTACCTCAAACATGATTGTTCAAAATGTGAAGCCTCCAAGCAAAGAGAAAGAAACACATCAACAACTATCAACATCAAATTTCTATCTATCATCAAATATTTCTTCTAACTAACATCCATCCTACATCACAATATCATTAATACCATATCCATCCTACATCCACAATGTCATCCATACATATCATGATGATAATAAAGCAATCAAAACATCATGTATCATGTATAAGGCATACATCCATCATATACAAATGTATCACATATCAAAATGATATATTGATCATCCATCATAAAATATTATATAATATAAAATATAATCAATCCATCCATCCACACCATATGCATACATTAGAAAAGACATGAAAAAATGTATAAACATACATCATCATACATCATCATACATCATCATCCATAAATCATCACATAAACACATAATGAAGCCGAATTGAAAAAGTTATATCTCATATATACCATCATCAAAAATAGGAAAATCATGATACATCATCACTAAAACAAGTGTGATAGGATAATACATATATACGAGGCCTTGACTGGGCCAATGAATATATATAAAAATAATGTCTACAAAGTATCTAGATAACATCATAAATATCAACTATAGATATGACACTCCTCAGTAGGAAGAGGAGGACTCTAAAGACCAAGTTGCGGACCACCATCTAGATCTAGTTGTCTAACAGATTGCCCACTTGACTCAACACCACCACCCGCAACACTAGCCTCTCTGAATCTCGATTGTCGTTGTGCTCAAGGAAAAAAAGCATCATATAGAGTCTGGTAATATGTATCCCTCTGTAATAACTAATCTTGCTCAATGCAATGACTATCACGCTCTGTCCTCAAGCTATCCCTCTCTATGATAATGGCCTACAACTGTGTCTAGGAAACGAGACGACACCCAATCTCTGTATCTCGCTTTGCTCTGAAACCATCTTGCTTATGTTGAGCAGTGTCTCTCTTTGCTGCCAATGTGGTAATTTGTGCCTTTGCGGAATATTGTTGCCCTATCTCTGCAGCTAACTATGCACCTCCATCCCCAGGTGGTGGAGAGGGACCTGGAATCTATCTTTGACCTTGCATCTAATCACCCTAGGCACCATCCTGTCATGCCCTACCAAGCTGCTCTGCTAGAACCTCAATACATTGTCTCTCCCCACAATGACCTATGATGTCGGCCCTACCAACTGCGGTATCACCACCAAGATCTATAAATCTCAATGGCACGTGTCATTCCCACCACTGATCATAGTTAGGAGTGGTACCTAGATCCGCTAAGCCTACTATCCAACCCCATCTAACTAGGGAAAGAGCTATGAATGAAGCAACAACAACATCTCAATCATCCTACAAACCCCAGACACAAACCTCTCTGGTGATCTAACCAAACCGAACCTTATAAGCATCTGGGAATCAACACTATCACTCCCCAAACTGTCTGCAAACCCTATCAGGAAGATATCTCTCCAAAAGAGAGTGTGTGTGACTGATCAGCCACCTGGTCTGCCTGCAATACACCAAATTCTCCTGATCATTGGGCCATGCCTCACAGTCCATATAGGGTCTCCATACAAAACCTAGCATATCATCAAAAATATGACGCCAGTAGGAAAGTTGTCCAGTCAATGTATAATGCAAAAATTCTCCATAACAATAAGAGTAAGGATCCTCAACAATGTGATCTAATATACCATCAAGCCGAGCCACTGAGATATGCTCCCAGGACCATACATGGAGAAGAGAAACACTTGCGGAAATAGATTTTCGACCATGGTATGAAACCTCATGCATATCTATATATAGGTGAGGGAGAAGACATGGACCCCATACATATCTAGTGTCGTGCTCGAACATCTGCTCGATGCATATACCCCATCCCATAGGAAAATTTCAGCCCCATCTATCAAGAACAACAAGCCCAAAACCAAACCACAAAGAAAAATGGAAACAAGATCAACACTACCAACAAAATTAGATAAATTTGTCTTTGACTATCGAACCTCCAAGCGTCTGACACCTAGAACACGACACAACACGGGTGCTCCAACGAACATGATAGGTAACCAACACTCCATGAATCAATAGATAGAGGATCCTCCACACATCCTCGAGAGTGATGGTAGCCTCCCTAGTAGGTAAATGGAAGGACAAGGTCTCAGAATGCCACCTCTCCACAAGTGCAGTCATCATCATGCTATGACATCGGTCATGTAACAAATGTGACGTAGCCCGACCGCAGCTAAAAAATATCACTCCAAAACATCAAATCTTGTGATCAAATCAAATAGATCTCATGATCATCGCTCCCTCAGCTGAAGTGGTTTTAGGAACACATGCAATCATTAAACCCACAATGTTAAGGATTCACTTTGAACACACAAAACAAAAAGAAAATGATGAACAAGTTGACATAGGGTTCCAAAAGGTCAAAACAATTTTTTTTCAAAAGCGATGAAACTTTTAACAAAAGCAATAAAAAAAGGAAAATGCGAAGACTTTTTAGGAAAAAGTGATGAAAAAATTAAAAGGCGCCAAAATCAAAAGCGCAAAAGTTTCTCAATGGCAAAAAATTATGACAAGAGTGCAAAAAACAAAACCAAGCATTCAAAAGTGAAAGTTTTTGACAAAAGCGAATTTCAAAAGTGAAGATTGAGATCAATAGTGCAAAACGAAATCAAGTGCACAAGGAAAAGGAAAAAGTGAGTTATTTCATGAGGCAAAAGCATCAGAATCAATGTGAAAGAGCTAAAACCCTAAATCCTACGCTATTGACTAGTTTGAATTCATGCATTAATTATAGAAACATGAAAAGATGAAAACGAAAATCAAGAGAGTACATATTGGGTCACTGATGCTTGCAGGTCGTCCAAACTCTCGAACCAAGTCTATGTCATGTGGGGCACCCCGAATCAACACCATAGCTCCTTGACAACTGACAAAACATGAGAACCAAAGACAAGAATTCTCTATAGGCTCAAACTGAAAATGAGGTAATTATAACCTAATTACCCATTTTAACCACCTAAAACCCTAATTTTTACTTAGGAAACCTTCCTAGGGTAAAATTAGGAGCTCACGGGAACATTTGAATGAGCAACGAAAGACCTATAGACTTTAATTTTCATCCTCTACACATCAAAACTAAAATAGAACAATGTTGGCAACCTGACCTCACAACTAACTTTTTCGGCCAACCTCTTGAGGGGGCAACCCAGAGTCCTACCATCATTCCACTAACTACCGAGGCACAGTGGGGCATAGAATTTTTTTCAAAAACTTGATCTTAAACATCAGAATCTTTGAAACAAAGCAACCAATACTTTATCTCAAAGAGGGACAAAATGTAGACATGTAAATTGACCTAACACCTATCACACACTTTAAATGACATTTTTGCATCATCATCATTATCATCAAATATCATTGCATTTCTTATCAATTGCATGAAAAGCCCTAAATTCCTCTATTAATTAAATAAAATGACATTATTTAATTAATTCACTTTTTCATCATTTTTGACTAATTAAATAGATTCCATTTATTTAATAAAGTCCTAAAAACCTATTTTTGTTATTAATTGTATATCTAAGGGTTAATTTCTAAGGATTAGATTCAATGAATTAAAACCCAAAGAAGTAATGAAGTGCAAAGGAAACTAAATGAAAACACAGAAAATAGAGGAATCTCACCCAGTGTCTTCAATCTCCATGGCTGATCTCCATTACACCTTCTAACTTGTTGATTTGTGTTGCCCTCAGATCGAGTGTGTGAGCAATCTTTAACTATGCCATTGTCCTAAACAAGCTTTGAAGGATTTGAATAAAATTATGCCTATGCCAATGATAAATGATAAATGACTATAATGCCTATATTAATGAAGTGGTGGTCCCAAAATTATGAACAAAATTGACATTTTATAGAAAACACAATTTTGAATGGACGGACGAGATTGAATTTTGACAAAAACCTAAAATCAGAGGTCAAGATTTCATTTGATAATCCCTAATTAGGGTTAGGGAAAAATCCTTAAATGAGTGATCAAGATGTCATCTGAGAATATCAGATCGGTGGTGGAGAAAAGATGAGATAATTAATTTTAAAAATAAAGATTTTCAAAATTAAGAAGATAAATATAGCATGCTTTGTGAGATTCCAAAAAATCAAAAAGATAAAAGGTGGATTGAAAAGCAGCTTTAAAAAAAAACAAGAATCTGCTTGTTTTATTTGATTTTGGAAGAAAGTCGCCAATTTGAATTAAATCAACTCAAAATATGGATTTTGTGAGACAAATAAATAATCTTTTTCAGATTATTTACCAAAATGGACTGTTAGTTAAGATTGTGATGACAATTTAAATAATTTCATTTATTTAAAATGAGAGGAATATTAATTTTGTCAATTAAATAATTAAAGATAATTATTTAATTTAGAATATATGATTAAGAATTAAATAAATTAATGAATTTATTTAATTGTGAGGATTAGTGACATAGTAAATAAATAAATGAAATTCATTTATTTAAAAATCAGGAAGAATTAATGAATAAAGATAATTAAACAAATTTAGAAATTTATTTAATTAGAGGAAGACTTAGACAATTAATGACGTATTTAATAAATAAATAAAATTTATTTATTTAATAATCATGAAGAATAAAAGAGATGAATTAATTAAACAACAATGAATTATTTAATTAATAGTTGAATGTGAACCGAGGATATAATTAAATGTCATAATTATGCTAGGACGAAAGTGGTAAAAATAGAGCTTTCAGGCCTAGGTCATTTTTAAGTGTCTACAAATTGAATAATATGACATTATTTAATTAATTCACGTTTTATCATTTTGACCAATTAAAAAAATTACATTTATTTAATAAATTCCTAATCTAACTTTAATTCGTTACGATTAGTTAAATAACACCAATTATTTAAATACATTGTTAAATCACTTTATTCCCCTAAGTCGATTGAATTATTAAAACATAATAATTTAATCAACTCACTTTCCCTACAAATTTGAACAATTTGAATAAACTATTCAAATCGTCATCAAAAATCAAATCAAACTAATGCAACATTGTTTGCAAAAGTCAAACTTGATTTGCACGTTCAACTCCAAAAAGAATTAATTAATTAAATCAATTAATTAATCATTTTCAACCACTTTCCTGATTGAGAAAATTATGATCCTCTAATTTCTCAATCTATTTCTTGACTGGTCAATCTATTCCTGACTGATCAATCTATTTCTCAATCCCACAGATTATTCAATCTATTTCTTCAATCACACTAACCATGTAATCTATTTTGCACAAATTATGCCCATCTAAATCCTCACAACATCTTTCGACCGTCGATCAAGATATTCTACTACACAATCGTGATCATCCATTTCAAATCACAATTTCTATACAACAAACCTCTTTCCTCACAAAAAGGATCGGAGAATCAACATTCACATAATGAAGTAATGCCAAATCGACATTGACAAAGCTTCAATCAACATCTTTGATCAAATGCATGCACACTCTTCAAAGCTCTCGCACGCAACAATGAAGGCTTCGTATTGAATTGAACAATCCAACATACGTCAATACGGATACACTTCGACATGGGATGGTAAGATTGTATTTTTTTGAGTTCATGTTTATTGTTTTCTTTCAATAATGTTCTTGAATTCATTAGCTTTATAGTTTCATTTCGTGAGTGAATGGGCTTAGATCTAGGTTCTTGTTTTGATAAGATTAGTTTCTATTCAATGCAATTATCTTGTTTATACTTATGGATTTCCCCCCTCACATTCATAGTAGACAGAGTGTTGATCTTGACAGTCAACATTAATAGCCTTGTCATCAAAGGATAGAGATAATGATGTCATCAAAGGATAGAGTAATGATAGTTATAGTGGATAGTTAAGGCATACACACACAAGATAGTAGAAAGAGGAAAAACCTACATACCTATAGGTGGTAGTGATTGGATATTAAGAGAAATAAGGTAATGGCATATCCCTACAATTTCTAGAGTATAGATGGGTTTCATGATAGTCAAGTAATATATTATGCTAAGTCAAGGGTAAGGAGTATGAAGGACTCAGTCAATAGAATGTATAATAATCACTAAGATTGAAAACTCACATGAAGAATGAGCATATAATGAAGGACCCCATGAAGATATGAATGTGAATGCAAAACATAAGAGAATAGTCACATTGAACAAAGATCTAGAGGATAGTGCAGGATAGAGGGAAATCATAAGGTGATGTTTGAACTTATTCATGAAGGCAATCTCCATAAAAAATTTGGTGGTACTTGTTCAATTTCTAGCCTTCTATGGCATTTTGGCATATTTTTATTTCCTAAGAATCCATAAATTTTATAAGGAGATGTTAAAAACCATGCATTAGGGCTCATAAAACCCTAACTTTAATACAAAACCCTAGAATATACCTAAAACCCTTGCACTTTTCTTATATTTCATTGTTGACCTTTAACCTGGGTTGCCTATCTTTTAAGTTATATCTTCAATGCTCTTGTCCCATGTGTTTATCACCCCCTTTTTATTAGAATACTAAGCATTCTTGTTTTTATATATATTATAATCTATCACTAAATGGATTTGCACTCTTATCGGTCCCAATGGACATGCATCAACATTTCACATAGGTTTTTTGGTTTGTGGAAACCTTTTGTGTTTTATTTTTCTCCCTACAAGCTCGTGAAATACCTTTTATCTTTAATGCAACCATTGATGTGTATTGGTCCCCAGCCAATCAAATTATAAGATATGATTTCACTCTAATAACTTGTCCCCTATCGAATCCCCCATTTATCGTTCATGATCAGCCCCTTTTTCCTAGTAGCCTTAAGTTGTTTTTTAAAGCACATGCATTTTAACCGTTAAGTCATGTAAAGCCTTTTATTCTAAAGGAATTAGTTCAAGTGAATTAGTGAAATGCCTTTGTCTCAAGTGAGAAACATGTGTTTTACCTTTTCACAATAGCTATAATCTTCGTGAGGTGATATTAAACCAAGTTTTTATTCCCCCAAACTCTTGAAACTGTGCCACGTGCCCAATCTTTCTTACCACTACTATTTTGCAGAGAATGAACTATCAGGGAATCCTTAAGAATTTTCTTTATACTCCCACAAGTCCTTGAAATGATGACACATTTATTAGAGCTATGCAATGATGACACATGTCTCAGAGCTATGCAAAAATAAATAAGGCTTTATGATCCCAGAAAGAATTTCAAATTCTTGTGATCACTGCCGATTTTTTGAGATCAATGGCTCATACTCAAAAATGGAGAATGGCTACCACTAGTCACGTTTTCAAGCATGTGAAGACATTGATGGATTATGTGATATGTATCCACCAAATTCTCAAGGGGATTGGATTAATTCCCTCATCTTTCATTACTCAAAGCACAAAGGTCAAGTATCATAGTGAAATTGCTAAAGAATTTCAAGCAAACGAGGGTTTTCATAACACAATTAGGGCTTTTAGTCAATGAAAATGGTGTAGAGGCATTAGGAGCCTCATTTTTGGTTTTTAGGTTGTTTGAGTGTTTTGGAGTCTAAAAAGGTCATTTATGACCTTTTGGGATCATGTTGATCCATTTTGGAGTGTTATAAGATCATTGGTTAAAAATTGTAAAAGTTAGAGATAATAGATTTCCACAATCCATAAGATTATTGTTGAGATTTTTGGATTAGATTGTGTTTGTAATTTTGCATCGCAGCAATAATTGTAAAAGTTGTCAATGTTGCTCAAAAAGTTGTCAAGCAACTTTTGCAAAAAGTGTCAAATTGGTGTTTTTTTAGTAAACTAATCCAAAAGTGGTTGCAAATATTTGGTTTTTATTGGGAATGTATAAGGACACCCTCCAAACTCGAATTGGGGGTTGGATTTACATTGTTTTGGAAGATTTGGTGAATGAAAGTAATCATTTTATGTGCATTTCTAACGTTGTAGACCTGTTTCTTCATTTCGTACGGACTGTACGATCCATATGTTGGTCTGAAATTTATTGGCTTGAGTTGGCATGTGAATCTTCTTTCATTTTCTTCTGGTGGCATCAAATTTCATTGAGTTACTAGAAAGTTATTGCATTTTCTTTAAAAACTATCAAAACCCTACCTAGGGTAACCAGTGAGGAGGAAAAATGATGTAATTCAACCTTCCACATGTGGGAAATCTCCAAAATGGGTAGAAAGGTCTGTGTACATGTATTTTATCATACTTCAAATTTATAGGGGCCCAAGGAAAGGTTTGGCACATGCTTGGTTCACCAGTAGGTCTGATATTTACATGTATTAGACTGTGTAACGACAAAGGCAAGGAAGAGTAGATGAACCAAGGTCTGGTTTTTGTTTGTGGCAGTGGTAGAGGGATGTGGAGAGAGGTCTTTTAGACCTAAACCAAGGGTTTTGAACATTTTTTAGGTTGATACAAGGTTTGTTATTACTGTCCCAAGAGGACTAATTGTGTATGGTTGTCCCAAGTTGTAATCCCATAAACTGTAGCATTGTTGAGTCATCACATGGAAGTTTTCCACGATCATTTAAGCCTCATGAAAAGTCTTCCATGATATTTGCACTTCCCAAGATATGTTGGATCTAAGCCTCAAAAGGAGTTTAATTCCAAGGTCTAAAGAGGTGCACCTAGGAGCAACAATGGAGAAGGTGTAAGAATACCTTGTCATTTTGAGTTGTAAGCCCGAATAATATCCTTCCTCTACATCAAATTGGTATTAGACCAAGGAAGATCAGTAAGAGATCACAAATAAGTTGAATTGAATAAAAATAGAGATGCCTCCAAGAGTGAATCCAGTTTCTAGAGAGGTGAGGGAGATAAAGGAGAACTTTGCAAGAGAGATGAGGGAAATGAGGCTATCTTTGAAGGTAGACTTGTAGCGGTTGAAACCAATCAGAGAAGGGATGTGATCACAGGATATTTGAGTGATTAGGAAGAAGAAACAGATGAAGACAATCCAAAACAAGAGGAACCCCATGAAGAAAGAGATGTTGAAGAGTTGAGGTTGGAGAGATTGTTGAAAGCAATCAGAGGTGAAGGTTTCAAAGTGAAAATGGAACTCCCGATGTATTCAAGTAGTCTAAAAAGTGAGGAACTTCTTGATTGGATTGGAGATCTAAATAAATATTTTGAATTTGAAGATGTGTCAAAGGAACAACGAGTGAAGTTGGAAAGAACAAAATTGAAGGGCCATACATCCCTTTGGTGGGACTATGTGCAAGATGAGAGAAGGAAGAAAGGCAAAGCAAAGATCACCTCTTGGGATAGAATGGTTGCAAAATTGAAAGGTAAATTTCTACCTAGTGATTATGCCATTCAATTGTAATGGCAACTACAAAATTTGAAACAAAAAGACATGGATGTGAAGACTTATATTGAGGAATTCTACAAATTTAGTATTAGATTAGGCCGTATGGAAGAGGATGTTGATAAGGTTGCAAGGAATTTGAATGGACTGAAAGATAGTCTACAAGATGAACTAAGTCTCACAAGTCCAAGAACCGTAGAAGAGTGTTATCAGTTGGCCATAAAGGTTGAAGACAAGTTGAGAAGGAGACAAAAAAAGAAAAGTAGAGGTAGAGGAAGGAATTTTAGAGGAAGAGGATCATTTGTTGATTCAGGGTAGTCACATGAGAGCCAAGGAGAGACAAGTAGTTCTCAAGAACAAACCTCAAATTCAAGGGGTAGTTTTATGGGAAGAAGATCAGATTTTAGGGAGATATTTGGGAGTAGAGGAGGATCAAGTGGGTTCATTGGAAAGTGTTATAAATACAATAAATTTGCAGGCCATCAAGCATGGAAATGCACTGAGGATCAGTCATCTACTTCAATTAGAAATGAAAGGAGGAATCAAATTGCACAAGGTGAAGACAATGAAAGTTTCAATTCTCCATCATACAATGTTGATCTAGAAGTTGGGGAGTCCTTGCTGATGAGAAGAACCTTGATCAAAGTTCCCATGGAGAAGGAACCACCCCAAAGAAAGTCACTCTTCAGGACTACATGAAAATGCCAAGGGAAATGTTGTAAAGTTTTCATTGATTCTAGTAGTACTGACAATTTGTTTTTTTGTTGAAATGGTAGAGAATTTAAAGTTGAAAAGATTTCCTCATGCCACTCCATACAAGGTGTCTTGGTTAAACAAAGGGCAGCAAGTGTTAGTGAATGAACAAAGTTGGGTAGAATTCCATATAGGGGGTTATAAGGACAAAGTGTTGTGTGACATCATTCCCATGGATGTTTGCCATATGCTACTAGGTAGACCATGGCAATATGATAGGAAGGAAGTCCATGGTGGTAGGAAAAACATACATGTCATAGAGAAGGATGGGGTCTCTTACACTCTCACACCTTTGAAAGAAGAAAGTCAAGAATCACAAGTGGGATCTAGTGTGATGTTGATAGGTGAGAAGGAGTTCACAAAAACCATAGAAAAGGAAGCAAGTGGCCTTGCAATCATAACCAAACCTAGGATTGTTGTGACAACAAATAGGATTGATGAATTGCCTTTGGATATCCAAGATTTGCTCAAGGAACATGTTGATATAATGGTGGATGAGATCCAAAACTCATTACCTCTAATCAGGGATATAAATTACTCAATTGACTTCATACTAGGGGTCGGTATGTCATGTAAAGTAGCCTATGAAGAATGTAAGATATCTAGATTAAAATATGGTGTCATCAAAGGTGATATCCCCAAACTTGTTTGGAAGGTTTCACATGGTAGTAATTTGGGTGCTAAAGGCAGCAAGTCTGATGTGAAGGAAATTGCAGAGTTGAATGAGCATTGTTTGGTGAAAGAAGAAGGTTCAGAGCAGCAAAGTTTTCAGACTAAGTTGAAGATGGGAAAAAGATAATTTCATCAGTAGCAATTACAATTGGGGCAATAGCAGGAGGTTACATATGACAGTGATTATAATGCTAAAGGTACCATGGTTGGTGTGAAGGAAACTAATGAAAATGAGATTGAGCAGATGCACATAGAATGAGTGTCATCGAAGATGGGTAAAAAGTTGTCAAATGTAAGGAACAACAAGTGGGTTGAGTACCTTCAACACTGAATTTTCCAACACAAGAAGAGGAAGGGGAAAATTCATAAGGTGGTTGATATTTGGAGTGGAAGAACATTGATAGTGCAAGAATTTCAGTTTCAGAGTGTTGGTATTGAAACATTCAAGGAAGTGTATAAAAATAATGCAGATTTCAAGGAAGTTCCTGAGGCTTGCAAGAAACCTCTTTGCAATCACATGGTGAAGTGGATCAATTGTCTTATCCAAGGTGATTTTTGGTTTATGATAGGTGCAAGGGGTGATTACATAGAGATTATAGGTGCTACGACAGATGTGAGAAGAAGGAAAGTTGATTTCAATATTGAAGACTTGGTTTCTGATTTGTACCCCTATACAGGTGATATCATTACAGATGGTAGGATAGATTCAACATCATTCTCAGATGTTAGATGTTGGTTAATTGTACTGTTGCAAACCTCCATTCAAGGGGACCTTGAATATTTTCTCTCTGGGGAGTATGGTGCAGGGGCATCAGGAGCCTCATTTTTGGTTTCTAGGTTGTTTGAGTGTTTTGGAGTCTAATAAGGTCATTTATGACCATTTGGTATCATTTTGATCCATTTTGGAGTGTTGTAGGATCATTGGTTAAAAATTGTAAAAGTTGTCAATGTTGCTCAAAAAGTTGTCAAGCAACTTTTGTAAAAAGTGTCAAAATGGTGTTTTGTTAGTAAACTAATCCAAAACTGGTTGCAAATAGTTGGTTTTGATTGGGAATGTATAAGGACACCCTCTAAACTTGAATTTTGGGTTGGAGACATTGTTTTTGAAGATTTGGTGAATGAAAGTAATCATTTTTTGTGCATTTCTAATGTTGCAAACTTGTTTCTTCATTTTGTACAAACTGTAAAGTCCATATGTTGGTCTAAAATTGATTGTATTGAGTTGGAATGTGAATCTTCTTTCATTTTCTTCTGGTGGCATCAAATTTCATCGAGTTACTAGAAAGTTATTGCATTTTCTTTAAAAATTGTCAAAACCCTACCTAGGGTAACCAATGAGGAGGAAAAATGATGTAATTCGACCTTCCACCTGTAGGAAATCTCCAAAATAGGTGGAAAGGTTTGTGTACATGTATTTTATCATACTTCAAATTTATAGGGGCCCAAGGAAAGGTTTGTCACGTGCTTGGTTCACCAGTAGGTCTGATATTTGCATGTATCAAACTATGTAACAACAAAGGAAAGGAAGAGTAGATGAATCAAGGTCTGGTTTTTGTTTGTTTGTCATTAGCAGTGGTAGAGATATGTGGAGAGAGGTCCTATAGACCTGAATGAAGGGTTTTGAACATTTTTGAAGGGTTAATACAAGGTTTGTTATGACTGTCCCAAGAGGAATGATTGTGTATGACTATCCCAAGTTGTAATCTCATAAACTGTAACATTGTTGAGTCATCACATGGAAGTTGTCTACGATCATTTAAGCGTCATGAAAAGTCTGTCATGATATTTGTATTTCCCAAGGTATGTTGGATCTAAGCCTCAAAAGGATTTTAATTCCAAGGTCTAAAGAGGTGCACCTAGGAGCAACAATGGAGAAGGTGTAAGAATACCATGTCATTTTGAGTTGTAAGCCTAAAGAAGGTCCTTTCTCTGCATCAGAAAAAAAGTAAATTGACCATATTTGTACATTTAAAAGCATAAAAGATCATTGGTCATCTATTTTCAAGTATATTGAAGGGACTATAAGACTTTGGAAGGGTAGACATTGAGGAATTTTATAGAAATCTTCTTCGATGAGTAAAATTCAAAACCCTAGTTTTTTTATTATTAGAACCCTAGTTTGAAAATCATGGTTGGAACATCAAGGGGTTACAAGAGGGGGTTGGATGTTGATATCATTACACAATTTCTTGGATCAGCTAAGAGGCCAAGAATGACCAAAAGAGTCTAAGAATGAGAGTCTAGAATTTTAGCTAATAGGGTTTTTGATAAGAATGAAAACTATTAAGACCCTATAATTTTGGTCTAGGGATATGCCCTTTTTAATCATTCTTTCAAAAAATCTCTAGCAAACAAGCCCATTTGCAATATTTGATGGTTAGGGATTGGAATTTTGGTTGTACTAATTTTTTGTTAATATTGACTTGATTTGAGCAGTTGCAAGGGATTATAACCCTAATAAGAGGACATTATTCACTACAAATGGAAAATTCCCCATGCCCTTGAACATAGCTAACATATGCATTTTTTAATTTGAACCTTGATTCTTAGTTGCCAATAGATTTGGGTGCTCTTATACCAAAGAATACCAGAGGCACTAGGATAGTTACAAAATCAAATGGTTACCATGTTTTAGGCCTAGAGGGAAAATAAGAGAATTAAGGAGGTTTACTAGTGGAGATTTGGAACCTTTTGGGTATGATATCTTTGAGGACTATTTTGTGAAGACATATTTCTCACTATGTCAAGTTTTAAGGTTGGATAGCAAAATTCAAATGTCTTTGAATATGATGGTAATGGTTTTGGATATTTAGAGTAGAGATGTGAATAAGCTATATGATCATGTTAGGTATATTTCAGAAGAGTTACACAAGTCCTTGAGTTCACTCAAGAAGGATATCAACATAGTCCACTTTAAGTGGTACTCATTTCTCTATCACATAATTTTGTATTGTGGAGTAAAGCTTTGGTCCCCCATATGTAGATAAAAACCTTGGATGAACACAAGAGAAAATTCCCAGTCCAAGAATGGACTTACATTAAGGACAAAGATTGTGAGAAGGCCAACAACTCATTTTTTAAGAGTTTTTTTTTCAAGATAGTTCTTGATAACTTGGGTTAGCCAATAGATTGGAGATTTTCCAATGAGGTGATACATTTTTCAAGGCCTAAAGACCTAATTCTAGAGAAGGGAATTAATCACAATTGGGGCGATTGGTTCTTCTACATAGATGCCACAATAATCAACATGTATGGGTCCCTAGTAGTACCTCATATGCTACCCAAAAGTGCACCAAACCAAATTTCCTTTTTGGAAATAATGTGGCAATTAAATGAGGCTAACAAGACTCATTTTAGGAATAATAAGAAACATGCCCTCCTCCCTTCTACAATAGTGTTTTTAGACTTTTCAGTAACATCAAGGGAGGGCATGGAATTGCTATATGGAATGTTGTTTCCTTACAGGATGAAGGTGGAAAAAATAAGGTGTGATCCAGAAATGTTCATTCATGATGAAAGAACCATTTTCAAGATGGAACCTTACACACATAATTTTGATAATGTGGAAGATTTGATTAGAAAATTATCCACAAAGGAGGTTGCACAAAGGAGGGCCTTACAGGTAAAGAACCAAATTGCATAAAATAAGAGGAAGCACGAAGATCCATCATTTGAAGGATCATTTTTCTTATGCCAAAGATCCTTTATTCAGGATGATGACTATGTTGGATAATTCAAATCAACTACTATCAAATGTTCCAACTCCCTCATAAAGCACTCTTGGTTCTTCTAAAGTCCTCAACAAGTCACTCCCTTACAACAGATTGATCCCTCATATGAACCACTAGTTGATTATCTTCTAGGCCTAGATGAGGTATATGGTGATACAAATGTAATCCAAATAATGCATCCTCCTCCTAGGGTCATAATTGAAAGATCCAATGATGACAGAATAGTCATTAATTTTGAAACTAGTGGGTAGGTTGTGAATGACATTAGAACTCAGGCCTATAGTGAATTTATGCAGGATGATCAATTCATCGTAACCAAGGAATATGAATATTTTTTCCTCAAAAATAAGGAGAGGAGCTAAAATAGAGGGTGTTAGATAGAAGCCTCTCAAAGAAAGAGAAAATAAATAATTGCAAAATTTTGGGAAAATGTCAAGAAGGAAATAGAAGCTATGACCCCTCAAAGGGATAGATAATTGGTAAAAAATGTAGGATTCCTTCTTCCATTGGGATGGGATATATCATCTGTTTTATAATTTTACATCATTAGAAGACAAGGGGAAGATCTAGTTTTGATCTTAGAGGAGCAAGCTAAGGCCCTTTACTTTGGATCTAGTTTTCATCCAAGGTATGAGACCTTGGTTATTTGGTCTATTTTCCTAGAGACCAACAAACCCCAAGTGATCAATGATCCCAATGAGCTTACAATAAAAATGATAGTTAGAAGACTAGGGGATACAAGTGTTTTTCAAGCAACCGCCTTCACCATAAATACAATGCTATTCACATAAGCAATAGTAAAGAAGTTGCAGGTAGACTTGGACAAAGAAAATGCCATAAATATGAGATTGTAGCAGCAATTAAATATGGTTGCAAGATTTCTCCCTCCACCACAAAAAATAAGTGTTCAACTCAAGGATCAAAAGAAAAGAAGAGCCTAACCCAAGAGATTAAGAGCTTGAAACAAGAGCTCAAGAAAAACAAAGCAGAAGCCAAGGCAACTAAAGAAGGGTCAATTAAGAAAATTTATGAATTTTTTGATAATATTTTGGGGCATAAGTTGTCCAACATTTTGGCCCAGTTAGATAAGGTATGGGATAATTACAGAGTTTTAAATTATGATTATGCTAGTCATACTCAAGCAGAAATTAGGCTAAAATGCTTCCAAATTAGTAGGGCCCCTGGAATTACACTTATTCAAATTATAGCTAAAAATCCCAATTTTGATAGCTATTTAGTATCTGATGTTCTTAGTAAATCAGATCTCTTGGATGACATTATTGGTCATCATAATAGATATAGGGACCTTATGAGAAGGGAAATGAGTACCTTTGAAGGTTTTGAGTAGTTTCATATGCCTCCAATTTTGAATGATGAAATAGAAATAAGGTCCTGCAGGGAGTGGAGGTCAAGTTTTGCTAATATCCTCACCCCTATGTATAGTAAAATAAATAAGAATGGAGAATTTCATAAGTAACAGTTGAGTCTATGTATGCATTCACTTCTTCACCAACCACACATAACTGCTACATGGGCATGTCATGAATGGAATATTAGAGATGTCTTATCGCATGCAAGGAGCAATTTTGAAGAAATCAAATCCATGCACCAATATAAATTCTTTAAAAGATCTTCAAGTTCTTTTTGGGTGATTCCTCCTTTTGTATATTTTTTTTCCTTTGTGAATAGTGTCACTACTTAGATTTTTTTTTTTGGTGACTTAAGTAGTGAATGAGGCTTTTTTCTTGTTGCTTCCCTTGCGTCTATAAAAGGGAATTTGAGCCTTATTGTAGGGGATTCTAAGTCCTTAGTCCTTAGTCCTTAGTCCTTGTAGTCTCTGTATAGAATTAAGTTTTATATAGTTAAGTCCTCTGAAGTTCAAAAAAAGAAATGTTGTAACTTATTTCTATAATAGCAATAAAAAACTCAATTTTGCTCATATAAAATATAGGTCATACTATTAATGTCTCCATATTGTAATGTATCATCTTTTGAATCTTAATAAAATTAAAGATTCTTGAGAATCTCATTGCACATATATTGTGATGAATATTTAATTGATTAGCTTTTATTCAAATTATGGATTAAAATGCTCTCAATTGGATACTTGAAGATGTTGTGGTTATAGTAGGGATTGCTAAGAAGATTAACAATATTTCGCATTTACCAGTTTCTTATTGTAAGGTAGTAAGTTGTAAAACCCTTAACTTGGTTATTTAGTTTTATATTTTGAAAAATTATCTCATCTCTTGACTATGTGATGGGTAAGGCATTGGCCAAACTAATGCATAAAACTCAAATCTAAGCATAATCAAATGCAAAAATTAAAATTTACCTTTACTATAATTTGTATTTTATTCTCAAATCCACACTATCAAAAAATACAGAGCTAATAGAGGGTTTTGAAGATGATTTAACCAATTAGGCTCATCCTCTATAATATTAGTGTGAATACAATTGTCTGTTCTAGCATGATTATAAGTATTTCTATAATTCAAATGACGTTACGCAAAGGGGAACCCACCTTGGTTTTACGGAGCCTAAAGTGTAAAGGAGAAACAATATAGAATCTATCTCATGTTTTTTGGCCACTGACCTAGGGTTTTTGAGAATAGGATTTAGCTAATCCTTAGAGAAACCTAGAAAATCAGTTGGAAACACCAACAGTTTCAAACTTGTGTATGAACATTTTGAGAAGATAGAGGTATTTATAAATTTACTAATGATAGTATCAAAATTTGGTGAAAACATGGGACAAAATAAGCCACTAATAATGAGACAAGGTGTTGAATTCAACCCTTGAAGTTCTCCTATGCCCCTAGGAGACTTTTGACTATTTCAAACCTTCTCAAAACATGCACTAAAAACTTTGAGATGGAGGTTACAACAATTGGAAGAGATTTATTTGCCAATTATGGACAAGTTGCAAGCATATAGGGTAGTTTGAGTGAATTGGACAACAACTGAGGGTATCTAGGAGCAATTTTGAACAGGATTGGACAGTTGCAAGCATCTAAAGAGTTTGAGGGCAGATTCAAGAGCTTTTCTAGCAATCAAACAAGGAGAGGACCTTTTTCTAGCACCCAAGATGAACTCGAGCATTCAATAACAGCCATAAAGAAGTCATTTAATTATCTTTAGGTGAAGTCCTAGACTCTCTCCCATGTGGGGATAGAGAAAAGGTCTACCCATGGTCAAAGAGGTTAGTTCTTGCATAGTTTAAAATAGAATCATAACTATAATATTTATTTCTATGAAAAATTGCACCATAACTCAAAAAACTAGTCACTTCAAGACCAGAAAATCTATGTAACACATCATTTTAAACTAATTTTCAAGGCATTTTCAAGCTATGTAATGTTGTAACAACACTTTTAGGTAATAAAATTCAGATTTTACCTCCTCAACTTTGTTTCTCTGTGTACATTTTAATTATTGATGCTTTTTGTGATTTTATACAAAAAACCTCAAATAAATATTTTATTCACACCTTTTAAACAAAAAATAGATATATATTTTTAGGTTATGGGTTGTGCCATGATTATTGCTAGCAAGAAAGTACAACAGTTCAGACATAGTCAAGTAAATCCTACTGCATCTTGCCACAACAAGCCTGCAAAGCATAAGATTCAAAAGACACCATATAGGGTAGGGATAGGATAGATGGGTCATGTCCCATCACTTAGATATGTGTATAGGAAAAGATATGTATGACAGAAGAGAGAGATAGATATAAAAAAATATGTGAAAGAAAGTATATAAGAATATACAAAAGAATATGTGTCTAGTGTAAGGGAAGATATATGATATATGATGTAAAAGGGAGATATAAGGAGATATAAGGAGATAAGAATGTACTCATTTGTATTAATAATATATTGATACCATAATTCTATTTATATGGTGCTATGTGATGTTTTGTTATCTTCAGTTGTCTAGCTGATATTCTATCTGAATCAAACCATTACCTCATTTATATAACTGAGTCAGGAGTATAAATTACAACACTCAAGAAGTCCTTGGGGCTTAGAAATTCGATTTGTGAACCCCCATTTTCCTTGCTAACATTGGTTCCATTTTTGAGACCTTGGTTAGGTTGTATAAAGGAAAACACTACCCACAATTTAAAAAAAAAAAATTAAATCAGACTTACAAGAACGGAAAATAAAGAAGATATAAAAATTTATAAAATTGTCCTCTTGGCGACTACCATGTGAGAGTAGGTTAGGCACCAAGGAGATGGAGAATGGAAAGGAGGAGAGATTCCAAAAGTGACCCTCGAATATATGTGACCAATAAGAAAAGTTACCAAATAACTACCATGGGAAATAATAAGGCACTAAGTTAATCCCAAATCAACCACACCCATGGTAAAAGGAGATGAGAAAAACACAAGAGAGATTAAGGAACATATTGAATCCTCAATAAAAGTGAACATGGCAAGCCTAAATGGAGAAGAGAGAAGATAAAGATAGATTGTTGAGAGAGAAGAAAGACACCACAAGAGAATGAAAATTGCAGAGAAGATGAGAATTGATCACGCTAATGAGGGTGTTGTTGAGTGTGACAAGGTAAGTGCTATCGAAAGAAAAGAGAAAGAAAAAAAAGAAGAAGAATGGAAGACCCTAGAGAAATCAAATTCATATTGGAAAAAAGTAGGACAATTGCTAACCAATTTAAAGAAGAACATTGGTGATTATGGAAAATATAGAACGTTGTTGTTGGGGCCTTGTAATAACATAGAGGTCCCCCTCCTACCACAACCCTCCAAAATTCCTACAATCAAACCATATCTATAAATACTAACAAAAAATTTAGATAGTAAGATTAACAAATTTCTGAAAAATCCAAAAAATATGCTATCTATTCAAGAAGAATATTTGAAAGAGATAGTTAATAGAAATATAAGGAAATTGAAGGAAGAAATAGGAAGAAAGGAGAAGATGAGATTGAATTTTGGAAAAGAATTATGTTCACTAAAAAATGGAATGTCATTAAAAAATAAGAAGGTGAAGAGATGTTTTGAAGAGTCACAACCTCCGAACCAGGGCCCATCCCCTAAGCCATATAACAATAGAAGAATTTTGAAAGAAGAGACACCGCAAAGCAAAGAAACATGAGAAAAGAAGGAAAAGACATATATTGGGAAGAGATGCTTTGAAAGGAGTAATTTGACATAAAGTTAGCAAGAGATAAAGGAAGAAAGCATAAGCCCCGTATAGTTAGAAGAATAAAGAAAGAAAAGAAAGAAAATAGAACAAAATGGAATCATCAATCCAAATTCTAGTATTTGGAAAAGATACAACAAAGGTTGCAAAACACATATTCCTACTAGAATCTTTGTGGGAAAGGAAAGGCATTGACGAGGACAAACCAAAGTTATTATAGTTTGTATCTTCATTAAGGAAGGAGGTATTGGATTAGTACAAGAAAAACTATCTGAAGCATGGGAAAAATTGGGATGAAGTGAAACAAGATTTCTTGGAAAACTTTGACACTCTAGATATCCCTACAAAGAATGTTAGTAAAATGAGGGATTTAGTGCAAAAGGAAGATGAATCTATGAAGGCCTATGACAAAAGATTCAAGGAAATCTGCTGCAAATTAGAGGAACCTCTAATAGAATGACAAAACATTGAATGGTTCATCTTTGGATTATAAAAGGACATAAGAGTAGCTCTAGATGGGAGAATATTTAATACTTATATAGATCTAATTACAATGGCATATCGCATAGAATCTTAGACATGGCACAAACCATAAAAGGATGTCATAAAGGAGAATCTTGAGAAATTACAATTAGTGATAGAACAACTAACCATACAAATGGAATTTTGGAAAGAGGAGAGACAGAAATTTAAAGAGATTTGGTGCATATATTCTTCAAGAGAAGGCCATGTCTAGAATGACTACCCTAAGGCCAAAGGAGAAAGAGTTGCAACAACATTACATGTAGAACTAAAGACTATATTGGCTAAGAAAAATTCAATATACTGTGGAACTTTCCAGGAATAAGACAATCGCATCATTGAGGACTATCTTACCAATCAATTTTAACTCCAGAATGAAACAAATCATCCTAATCCAAGATGCCCCGTGAACCACAACTATGATGTGAAGATGGAAAGAAAAATGGAATATGTTAAAGGACTTATAGAAGGTCCCTTATATGACACAGGATATAGACAATCACATTGGAGAGATAATATAAATGCTTATGCATTTCATAACAACCCACAACAAGATTACATTGGAGATAATAGACAATCAAACTATAGAGGAAGAGGACACAGGAACAAACTCCAAAGAAGTGAGGCTACATGTTATAATAGTGGAAAGGTAGGCCATTATGCCACAAAATTTTGGGCTAAAAAGAAAAGGAAGTGTTCATTTTGTGGAGATGATTCCATGACATATTCAAATGTGATGAAGTACAAAAATATTATCAAAATATAGCACAATCAAGAAGTGATAACTTACAAGACCATAAAGGAGCTAGGATAATCAAAATAATACCACTACAAGGAGTTAAAAGTTGTCAAAGGATGGATCAATTGTCATCTCATACATCAAGTGAAGAATATTCTGGTGAAGAACAAAAAAATACAAACCAAGAAAAAAAAAAGTATGAAACAAAGAAGAATAAGATTATTGTCCTAACTAGATAAGGGACTGATACCAAGAAGAATAAACAAAGAGAAATTGAAGAAATGAGTGAAGAATCAGGTTAGGAAGAAGAGGAATATGATTACTTTTGTCCAACCCAAAAACATGATAAAATTGTAGAAAAAACAAAACAATAAATTATACAACAAAATGATGGCATAGCCTGTTTTTCCATAGAAGAAGTCACGATGCTAAAGAACTTGGCATCTTTGGCCTAGAAAAAGGACCTCCTAGTCAAATTAAAATAGTTGTGGAAGTATTAGAACAAACATAAACAACAACAAGCTCATCAAATTATAGACCCTCTTTTAATTACCGTAGACCTTAATAATAGAAAAATTAAGCATCTAATGATAGATCTTGGTGCAAACTTGAAAATTATTCCAGTAACCACTTGGGAGAGATTGGGAAGACCCAAGTTAGTCATAACACCAATGAATATCAATTTGGCATATGGTTCTCGAATGGATACTTTGGGAACATGGAGAAATGTAGAAGTAAATATCAAAGGACTTAAGTAGTTAGTATATTTTGAGGTTGTTGAGATCGAAGAACCCTTTAACACTTTTAGAGAATCACTAGAATTGAGATGTTTTGTCAATTATAATGGGATAGTAGACTCAAGAAAGGAAGAGATATCTTTGGTGGATGACAATAAGATAGTACATATTCCACTAGGAGAAAGGAAAGATAGAACTTATGTAGAATAAATTGAATAATAAATAGAGGAAGATCCAATAATTATATATTATATCTCAAGACTTCCTACTATAGAAGAAGAAAAAGAAGACCCCAATTACTCCAAAGAAATTGAACTAGATAGTGACAATGGCAATACCAATAATGAGGAAGTTATAAATGTATGAATACAAGGCAAACAAGAATTCACTTCCCCAAAGGTTTATTGGTTTCAAAAATCATTTATGATACACAAAAAATGCATAAGCCTCTTGCAAAATACTGCAAGTATAAGAAAGATACCGTAAAGGCCAAAAACTAACAAGACACCACCAAACAAGCATCATGTGCCCATACCCAAACCTAAAAGGCCAATATGTTCATCTCACCAGAAAACAGTAACCACCAGAAAATATGGTTATACCTAAGACATAAGAATACAAAGAAAAAATCAATAATACATAGAAGGAACGATCATTATAAGGCCATTACAAACTTTACATCCAATTTAAACCATAGGAAAGCACCTAGTAGGTTTGAGTTTGAACACCACATTCCTCCACCTAACCCTAAATATATAAAACAAGGGATCGAAAAAATATTACACATGTAGACTAACCTAATAGATCATAAAATTAGAACAAAATATACTAAATTCTACCATACTTAAAAAGTTAGAAATAACTCACCGGGAAAACGAGTTGTAGACAAATAAAAATTAGAAAACTACAAGAAGATGAGAAAATGGGTACACCATTTAATACACTTACCTAGTGAAAATCTATAAATACATCAGGTCACTCTTTCACTTTTACTCACTTCTTTATCATACTCTTGCAACTCTTGTGCACTCAAAATCCTCCCTGTGAAACCCTAATCAAACCATCATTCTACAACAAATTCTTAGCTTCCAAAAATGGCCACACATACCCTTGTTGACATTTCTTAGAAGCCTGGGCATAAATACAAGATATTTCCATACAAGGCAATGGAGATCGACCCAACAGGCACATTTTTGAAAGTACTCAAGATGTAATTTATATAGAAGATATTTGAAAGTTTATTCATGCACCCCTAAAAAAAATAGATCAGACCAAGTTTGAGACTCTGGGGCATATCCTATTACAACCACACACACAAAACTACCTTCCCCAATACAAGAATATCTATCAGAGAAAATACTAGATATATGGAAGGAGTTTCTAAACTTCACTGCACAAGAAGAATGGGTCCACATCATAATTAGTTAGTTCCATGACGAATACCTATACTTGGACCAACCCTACCGTATAACAAAGGATGCAATCAAGGCAATAAAAAGTATGTGGGCATAAGGAGAAGTACCACCAAAGAAGGCTATCAAGAATGTGGAGGTTACTAAGTTAACCAGAGCAACTTATGATGAGAGAAGCCTCAATGTCACAAAGATAACCAATTTGGAAGTCAAGTATGCCACCATGGGCATCGCCTATAAAGTTTACTATTCAAACTGGGAGAACTCAACTACTACCACCTCCACTCATTAAACTCACCAAATAGTAAGAGAAGGGAAATATATCGACCTATATGAGGTCCTGCAAGAAGAGCTACTAGACAATAATCAATGCACAAAGCAATCTCATTATCAGTTCAGGTATGAGACCTTGCTAATATGCCTCACCTTTTATTTCATGCAAGAGCTACCGATCTTTGTGGGGAAAATTTGGGACACCAACCAACCAGTTGCAACCCAAATTTAGGAGCATGTTAAGCACTTCCAAGACATAACATCATACATAGCTACATATTGGGGTTCTTTAAATCCCTTCAACAGAAGTTAAAATCTAGGGAACAGATATCCTACAAGGTGCTATACAGATACATAAAGACATTATCTTCTTCATTGACAAAGATTGCACCTTCATGGAGGCAATCAATCCTAGGACTTCATGGATACCACACCTCCCATACGAGGTGATAGATGCAGAGATCAACTCCTACGCCGCTACACTACTGAGTCTCCCCAAGGACCCAAAAGCTGAAAAAATTTCATGAGAAGTGGGACCTACCTAATCAAGAGATAGAGGAATAAAGTACATCTACTCTACGAAGATCTGAAAGGCTCCACATAGGCACCCCTCCCACAAAACCCACACAAGGAGAAAGTGGCAGGCCAAGGAAGAGGAGACTCCCTACCACACCTTCTAGATAGAGAAATCAAAACAAGAAGCATCGAAGGCACTACTACAGATGAGCACAAAGAAAAGAAAAAATAGAGGAAAGAGAAGGCACATAGGGAGGTTTCCCTGTAAATAGTAGATATAGAAGAGGAAGAGCAAGTAACACTGAAAGATACCTCTCTCTCAAAGGACACACCAGTCCCAAAAGATTCATCGTTGGTACATGAAGATTAGTTGTATAGCAATTTATTCTAGAAACAAGTCCTAGATATGACCCTCCAAAAATATACCAATATGGTAATTTCGAATAAATTGATCACGAAAAGGGCAATAATCAGGTATATGGTAGCATCCAACATATTATTGGAGAACCTAATTGACCAATTCCTAGACTCCCTCACCACCACATTGAAGAATATAAGGGAGAAAGAAACCAAAGAAGAAGAGAAATTCAAAGAGCTAGCTATTATAGAAATATCACTTGCAATGACACCACCGTAAAAACAAAGGATAGTAGAGATATAGACCAAGGAACTACAATCTAAACAAAGGCTAGACAAATTAATCATGGAGAAGTAGGAGATTACTCAAAAGGTCTAAGTAGAGATAAAAGAAGCCACAAAAAAATTATATCAACAACTGCACAAGGAAGAAAAATATAAAGTAGCCTCTCCAAAACAAGAACAATCCTCCCAATCTCTACAATAAAATACACCCTCATCCTCCACCACTTCTTCTATGTATTCCATTAAGGATTTTTTGGCAAGACAAAGGAAAACCCCGCCAATGGCCTCTCTGTAGCTACTTCAACTTCCATTGGTAGGATCAATAGTTGATATTGGCAGCATCTCACCTCTACAAAAAATACAATTAGGAGATATCCTACACCAAGCAAGGAGGGAAGAGGTCTTAAAACAACACATGGAAAGCTCTGATCAACTGGAGGAGATGGTCAAAGAGATATAAAGCAAATTACCCTACCTACAAGGGGATTCATCCCAACCATTGACGATGCAAATCAAAACTTTGATAAATGGGATAATTAAGGATACATAGTTACAAAATAAAACAATGAGGCAACAAATTCAGGCAAAGCATCAAAAAATTAAAATGAGATGAAGAGCGAAAGAAATGTGCTACTGCACATTATTCCCTAGAATCACACATAAGCACATTGAAGAATACAGAAGAGGACCTTAATGCCCTTGTTTGTTAATATATTATGCACTTCCTTAAAATTTGAACTAATTACTCTATTTACCAATTTGAATGCACATCAATCACCAATAGTTGAGTAAACTATTTCTATGGGAAATAGTTTCTCTCTGAATTTTATGAGATACAACTCCCTCTTTTGATAAATAATATTTTCTTTTGGAAATTAAAACTTTAAAATGGGGTATGCATTTAATCAAAAAGCACAAAGGAAAGAAATCAAATTCCAATATTTATATTTTCAGGAAACCAAACTCAAATAGATGAATCTTAATCATAAAAAGCATACAACTCGCATACTAATTTGCATTTCACGAAATATACTTTAAAATTTGAAGTTGGAGATAATATCGAAAGATCTTTTCAATAAAAGACATCCACACATTCACATGGAAATGTAAGAACCTCATAATTTGATCAAAACACAAATTATGACAAATTCCTTCCATTCAATGACCAAAGTAATACTCTCATAGATGTAAAATTTTCAATTTCAAGTCTTTCCTCAAAATTGTTAAGGGAGTTCCAATAACATCATATTACATATATAAAGGCAAATATAACTATTTCTCAAAGTAACTGAAAAATAAAGAGTCTTTTTTACTTCAATAAGATATAAAGGTTTATTATAAAATATATTCAAATAAAATAAGGAACTATTATTGAGGTGGAATATCTTTGACGACTCCTTGGAATGATTGGGTAGCCAATGTGGCGATTTTAGCTTGGTAGGCATAAAATGCCTTTACCACTGGAGGCATGATACTGTGTTGAGGGATGATGTTGTTTTTGGTTCTCAATTTCCATAGAGCTTTATTTTCTTTTGCTACATCTATCTTCCCTGAGTACATGGTTGTAAGTCCACATAATTGAAATAACGCCAAATCCATCCCACTAAGTTTCCTCATGCTCTCCATGTTGAAATTATGTTTGTCGCAAAGGCTCTCCTCTATTCCTTTAAAACTTCCCTTAAAAGTCTACATCCTCGTCACTAGGGTCACCTTCTTTCTAGAGATGGATGCCAATACCCAAAAGGTTTTTCTAGATTTTAGTTCTCATTGTGTTACACTCATTAACTTATTCTTCTCTAACAGATTTTATTTCACAAATGAGAGCTTCCATTAAATACTCCTTTTCTACATGATGCACTTTTTGTCACTAGCACTTGGTAAGACTTGCTCAACTACCAATTTATCTATACCTATCTCTAACATTTCTTTGAAATCATTATCACTTTTTATCCAAACTAATTCCTCATGCTTGGTAGTGGAAATTTATTTATCAATCCAAGTCCTCAATACTTCAATATCTTGATATATTTTCTTCATATCATATACGAATTTAGTTCCTTTATCTAGGATATATGCAACTCATTCTTTCATAATCTTTCCATAGGTCTTGTAACCTTGAATTTTACTCACCATCTCTTTTCCTATAGAACATGTTGGATTGAATGTAGCACTGTCCTGACTGATTTGTTGGGGAGTTAGATCAATTAAAGATTTTAATCAACCAGTTAAAACTTTCACCTTATGCTTCAACTCATCTTTGCTTTGTTTATCCCGTCATTTTTTCTACCAATCTGGTAGCTATCAATTGAAAATTATGTACATCCCCATCCCTAGGGGAAGGGCCCATGTTAACTCTAGTGATATTGAAATCACTAACATTTGCTTATCTTGCATCTTTATGTATAGAGGGTGTGCCACTTTTACGTACATGTTCCCAGTGCCAATATCCTCCAATAACTTGGATGTGCTCTTCAATTTCTTGGGCTTGGGAGTTCTTTGAATCAATTGACCAACAAATTCTTTTTTTTAAATATTTAGTTGAATTATCTTTCTTTACCCAAATAACATATGTTCTAACCATGAGGTTGAAGTGGATGTAGTCATAGATTTGGAACTAGGAGAAGTGAATTTCAAGACCCTTTTAAGGGGAGGATTATTGGAAGTTCTCATTTCAAGAAAAGAGGGTGGAGTAGGGCCTACCCTAGGTGGGTAATTTTGTGGTTCATTTGGTGGAGGATAATCAAGGGAAGAAGAATCACTTGCATGTGAAGGAGAAGAAAACACATTAACTATTTTCTCTTCTTTTGTTACATATTTTTCTTTGTATTTTTTTTATCTACTCTGGTGCATCTTCTCCACATATTTTCTCTGATAATATTTTCTCTAGAGTCTCTTCATCACCACCTCCCTATCCTCCTGGGATCATGTGCTCAGTGGAAGGTGATTGCAAAGAAGAAGACGAGGGAGCTTGACTACTTTCTCCTTGATGTTGAGTGTCTTGAGACTTTGGAGTTGTAGCATTTCCTTTTGTGGTCTTCTTTGCCACCCAATCTTGTGTTCTCCTAAGTACCACTACATTTTTAAAATCAATAGTTTCTACCTCTTTAATGCTTCAATTCATGGATACAATTGGTTGAGTCTACATATGATTGACAAAAATTAGGTCTAATATATCAATTTCATCATCATCTAGGCCTTGGATATCCCAATCTAATCTAAATGTCACAATTTGTCTTAGAGTCAACCTCATCCAACTTCTATTGCAAACCTCATACTCATCTGCACAATCTGCCCAATAATCTTCCAAATGTGGGATATGATAAAACCGGGCCAAGTTGCAGATTATCTTTGACAAAATTCTTACTATCAAAGGGAAACCTCCTTTCATAAAATTGCATTGTATATCTTGTAAAATCTCTTTCAATATTAAGGGCATCAGACATTGAATTACAAGAGTGATACCTACGACCAATGGGAAACTGAATGCCTACCTTTTTCCTCTCTTGGCATCTTTTGTTCACTTCTACGATCTGTCTGCACACTTCAATTAGGATAAATTATCTTCTATGTATTTGGACAGCTCGTAGGGAACTCCATCAAAAACCCCAACCCTAATATAAGTGAACCTTTGGAATTGTATAAAATGGCTTCCATAAGTATCAATTAATTGCACAACCTCAGGGGATATCCTCAAACCTATATCCCCTTGGATTTCTCTTACCAATCTCATGGTGAATGCATCATTCACCCTTCTAAAATGTCTAAAGCTCTTCTCCAATTGGAGCTTATCATAATAATCATATGTTTGAACCTTATCATCATGAACTTCAATCGGTCTCAAACCTGGCTACGGCCTCATGCAGGTGATAGAATAAAACAATTAGGAAGACATATAGAATTATTTATTAAAAGGGAATTGAATTATCATAGTGTAATTGATCACATATAAGTTGAGCCCAGTTGAGATCCTGCTCACCAAGATTAGTTATTTGTATGAAGAAATACATCCAATCTTTAAATTCATGAGCTCTTTGTTACCTCTTAGTCTATACAAAAGCACAATCATATTGGAAATTTCATCAATAACATAGGTTCTATGTAGTTTTTTAGGCAACGGAGATTTACCTCTCTTTGGAGTAGCAAACCATTCCTAGGTGATAATGTTCTTATACTATCCTTTCTTCTCCTAAAAGTGTTGGTAAGAGAGAGTGAAGTTGAAGTCTGTATATACTTCTCTCTGACAATTTCAAATATGAGACAAATGTGTCACTATTAATTTTGACCACCAATTTGTTATCAATTTTCTAAGTTCTTGTGTTGGGTTCATAGTGGTTAATACATTCCAAGAACAAGTCTATAAATTGTACTACTACAGGGAAATCCATGGCTTGTAACAACCCACTTTCACTCAAATACTGAGTAATTGGGGGCATATCTTCTTTTCCAGATCTCTCCAAGAATTCATTCAAGTTTATGTGCCCTAATTTAGTATCCCCAATTTATATCAATGTACTAGATAGATCAGACAAATGCTCATAACCCAAATACTTAAACTTCATGGTGAATAAAATTCAAGGAAATTTAGATGCAGTTTGTGTCTAGGAATGATTTAATTCACTTAAATGAGTTGTTTAAATGGTACTCAATTCATGAGAATTCCCCTCAAATTACTTTATGTTAAGCTAAGGCTAAAAGGAAAACCACCATACCTCTATATTAGGCTCAAATGTTGGAAGAACTGGTACTCAAATCCTTCCTCAACTTTGCTCTTCTGCCTCCAACAAAATCCATCTCCAAGTGCTTGTTAAAATGAGCTCTTTTAGCAATATTGCTATATAGGCGCCTTCAATTAATGCCTAAAATTGGTAAGTGAATATTAATGATGCTCTTAAAAATTGGCATGTGTGAGATTTCTTGTCTTGCATGTAGTTTTGACATGTTTTGAAATTTTAAAAGATAACAGCTACGAGAGCTTTTTGGAGAATAAATCGGTTTTGACAACCTTGTCGGACTTTGACAAAGGTTTCAAAACCTTTATATATTTTTGAAAGTCTTTGTCAAAAAATGCTTTTCATAGCACAACCTTTAAAATATAAGTCTCTTCGGCTATAGTTAAGGTTTCAACAACCTTGTCAGGGACCGATGAAGGTTTTGAAACCTTTGAAAAGTTCCAAAAATAATTGTTATAATCTTCAATTTGCTTGAGACCTTTGAAATGCCATATTTAAAATTGATATTTCACTCAAAAGTACAAATCTTGGAAGAAAGCATGGTATTGGACATGAATGAGGTTTTCAAAACCTTGTCGAAGCTCAACATGGTTTTGTAACCATTAAAATTTTCTAAAAATCCAATTGTTTGACCCAAGTAGTCAACTCTTCTTATTGATGTCGGTATTTGGCTAGGTTGTAAGAACCATGTTGGGCATTGGCATAGTTCCAAGAACTTTTAGGAAATCCAAATAAAAGGCATCACTAAGTTTTAATATGAAGGTGATAGGATACATCAAGTTTGTGATAACCAATTCGGAACCTAATGAGGTTCTAGAAACTAAGTTAAAAGCCAAAAATTTATGACAAGGCGTATTTGCATATATTTACATAGTTTTAAGAAGGGCATTCAAAGCTATGGTAACACTTGCGAGACATAAGAATATGATGAATTGAGAACTGCAAGGAAAGACAGAAAGAAGAAAGCCAAAAGAACAAGCCAAAAACTCCTAACCTATTATTTACAGAGGAAAAATATGCTGGCATTCAAATCTGATATAGTTCAAATCTTGCCCATTATATGGAATAGGCAAAGGTGTACCATCAAGATAAGATAACCTGAAAGAGTTTGTGCCGCATACTTGAGTTATTCTAAAAGAACCCTTCCACAAAGAATCAAACTTCTTATATGCTCCCTTGGTCTCTTCTTCTATCCCATAACCATACTAATTCTTCAACCATGAATTTCCTTGGGCATGCTTTTCTATCAAATATGTTCATAACTCTAGCCTATTGCATAGTGATCTTATCCACCATATCTTCTCTTCGTCCTTCAATTTTAATGAGGTACATAATTTTTTTCTCCAAAGAGTTTTGGAACTCTTGATCCTCAATAGCAATCTACAATTTGATAGTTGATAGTTCTAGAGGTAAAGGTAAAGCACTACCTATCTCGTATACCAATTCAAATGGGAGCATCCCTATTTCTCTTTTGGGTGTGATCCTATCAACCCATAGTTCTTCATATAGCTTTTCATGCCAATTTTTCTAATTTTCATCAACCAGCTTCCTCATAATAACAACCAAATTCTTGTTGTTGGACTTAGCTTGCCCGTTCCCTTAGGGATAGTAATCTAAAGAATGATCCAATGTGATTCCATGTTCATAGCAGAGGAGAGATATCTTAATCAATGAAAAGTTAGCAGCATTGTCCATCACCAACTTTTGTGGGGTGCCAAATCTGGTTAGAATATTCTTTGATGAAATCACAAATAACCTCTGAAGTTGTATGCTTTACAAGTATGGCTTCCACCCATTTGGTTAAGTAATCAGTGATGGTAAGGATACGGGTATGTCTTGCACTATATTGTGGATTAATAGGTCCAATAAATTCTAAACCCCATTGTTGGAATGGTTCTTCCATTATCACAGGTCTTGAAGGGAGTGATACCAACAAAGGCCTTCTAGGAAACTATCTATATTTTCACATTTATATACCCAATAATATGCATCCTTGAACATTTTGAGACAATAATAGCATTTCCTTAATATCTTAAAGGTAGTCATGGATGAGGAGAAGTGCCCCCACATGCTTCATTATGAAACAACTCTAGCAACTTCTTTTGTTGATCTTTGTCAACACACCTTAAGAACGTACCATCTAGTGCTCTCTTATATAATGTATCACCCCAAATCACATATTTAGCTACTTTCAACTTAAGATTCCTCATAAGTGAGATAATAAGAAACATTAGTAAACCACTCATACTGAAGACTAACCAGTAATATCATAGGAGTATCATTCTCTATTTCTGGCTAGACCCAAGAGAGAAAAAAGCACCAAACATCTCAAACAAAAGAGTAATTAAGGAAAAGGTAGCAAGGAAATTCTAAGTCACCCTCACACAAGACACACTTGTTAGATACAAAAACCCTCTCTTGAATAAATTGTCTACAATGAGGACCTTGTCTTGAATGACTAACCAAGGAAAGAAGTTCACTTTCGAAATAAGTGGCTTGAACCAAACAAGGGCCTAGAGTGAGGGAGAGGGGTAAAGAAGTAGCAAGAAACCAAAGGAGATAAAGTAACAACTCAAGGAGTCAACCCAAATAAGTGCATCAACATGGGGGAAAGAGGCACATGGGAATATAGTAGGTCATGAAGTCTACAAAGGAGCCACAAGTGAGCAAGAGGTGTTAGGAAGGGAGAGGGACTTCCACCTTCTGCATAGGTTAGAGAGCTCCGAGTAATCAGCCACCCAATACCCCATATATTACTTAAGTTGGAAAGAAATGGGGATCATCCAACCAATAACAATCAAGGGGCAATCCAACAACCAAGGATCTTCCCAAAACCAAACAGTCATATCATTACCAATTTTCTATTTGACACCCTTATTGAGAATGAAACTGCTTTTAAAACGGCTTATCCATATACAAGATCCTCTAGGGATATCCTCACATGAGAGGAAAGAAAGGTTCACCCCAACATACTTGGATCTAATAATAGTAGTACATTCATTGTTTTCCTTGAGTAATCTCCATCCCACCTTAGCCACTAGCACAGAGTTCAACATTTTCAATTTTCTCATGCCCAACCCAGCCCACATTTTTGGGAGACAAACTTGATCCCACTTAGCCAAAGGAATCCTTCTTTTCTTCTCAAATCTCATCCACAACAATCTCTTTTGAATTGTTTCCTACTTGGCAACAATCCTTGAAGGGCTTTTGAAAAGAGACATCAGATAAATAGGTAGATTTGACTAGCTATAAATTACCTACTTGGCTAAGGAGGGCTCTTTTTCATCCAACAAGTTTTTTCTGAAATCTCTTGAATAGTCAAACAATAGCTTTTTGGTTCCCATGAAGAAGGGCATGCCAAATAGACTGAAGGTAGCTCATGTTTCTAACATCCTACGAGATTGGTCATCTTAGTTTGCCTTGCCAAAGGAGTGTTAACAAAAATAAACAACTTTTGGCTAGATAAACTTTTTGACTATGGCTTTATAGTCTTGCAGAAGACTTTAACTTTCTTGATCTCCACAACCCACTAAAATAGTGTCATCGGCACAGTATTGATAATAAGAGGCATCGAGGAAGAAGGGCTGACACGCTTTAGTTTCCCCGAAACAGTAACATTGTTGATTTTACTTCTATAATGATATTGTTATCCTTGTTGTTGGACATCGTCGTGTTGAAGACAATGAAAGTTTTATTGTTGATATACTCAAATCAGTGACCATTGAACATTGAATCTTGAATCAGATGCATTATGTAAATGCCTAGAGTTGAATCTTGATATCATGTACATCTAAGCCAGCAAAAAATATCATATATAGATATTTTTTATATTATAGTACTAAAATATGGCCTCCCAATTTGTCTTCCCCAAAATACGTCCTACTGTCCCCTATCATCCTCCTCTAGTAAACGTCAAGGAGCCTAGGCCACTAGCACAAAAAGATACAAGATATAAATGAAAAAGAATAAAGCTTTCTGATTGCTACAACATCTAAGGCAAAAGTGATGTGAATGGCATGGTGTACATCTTGTGGAATCAAATGGGACTCGAGTGAAGTTGATTAAGGCACCTTTGCAAGCACGCTAGCTATGATCAAAGCAATTCAAGTTATGATTTACAGGGGGCTTTAAATACCAAGCTCAAGTTTATAATGCAAGAATACTCAACAAAATGAAGGCAACGACAAAATGAATGCAAGAGTATAATGTGTACTTTAATAGTTTTGATGAGTTTTTGAATTACTAGATCCAACAAAGAGGGCACGATCCAGTAATGCTACTCTTTCCAAGTGAATGATGGTTTTGATTGGGCCTGAATCTTATATGATTTCATTCAAAAACCATAACATGCATACTGTCATTCTGGAAAAAGGCTTGTACCATAATATCCTTATTTAAAATAAAAGGCATGTGAAATGATTTCAATAATGTGATTTCATCTAAAATGGCTTACATTTTAACAATTTCCATATTCTACACTTTCATTTTAACTTACAGTGATTTGTTTTTGATCTTGCAAGACCATTATCCCGCTAAAAAAATACCCTGAAACCCCTTACAGCAACTTAATGGTAAGACATTATTGGCATACTAGATGTTTCAGCTCTCCTCAATAGACACAAGATTGCAGTTGAATACATTCCAATATGCTCGTGCTAATTATTTTTCGATGAATCTCAATGTTTTCTTGCTTTTAATCAGGAATTCCACACTTCTCCACAAGAAATGCAACCCAATCAGTGAAAGAAAGGCAGCCAAAGCCTCCAAAGAAATAATTTATTGACTCTAATCAACAATTAATTTGCTGAGAGAATCAATTAATTGCTTCAAGTTATGTCTGGTAGCTGCATCCCCTGTGAGACCAGATATATCTCCACTGATACTCTGAGCACGCCACATAACACCACATAACAATATTAGTGAACAATACCAATATGCTTCCAATTTACAGCAAAATCCAGAAGCTCTCATTTATCAGAGAATGATGCCAACTCAGCAGTTTTTATTTAAATGAAATGCTGGAGAGAATAAACCTTGTCGCATCCAAGTTTTTAAACATTGAAGCAAGTGAAATACCATTATCTTTTACAATTTTATTAAGCAGTGTCCTCAATAGAAGAATGCAAAACGGATAATAGAGAAACACATTATTTGACAAGGGCAACTCAAATTGTAGGTTTCCATTTTATTTAAACGTCAGGATCCTATCTAATCTTCATAAGGAAGCAAAAATAGATGTGCTAAGGCTGATTTTTTTTTAACGATTTCTACCATACACTTCATCAATGGCATTCTATAAGATTACACATTTTGTCCTATGTTAAATATGCAATCAAGTCCATTAGAAAATTTACTACATTTGGCTTTCCCTTTTCAATAATTGGTTTCAAAATTGCATATAGATACGTATCTTTTCAAAAGCTCAAATAAGTACTGGATACAACCAAAACGTACCTCAATATTCTTCAGGGTCACTAGTAGAGTGGAGACTAAATGCCGAAGCATCTCTGTGTTCTCTGGAGTCAAAATAGAGGAATTCAGTTTTCTGCAAAATATGATAGGGCAAAGATTCATTAGCAAATAATAATGCAATATTGGATCATAAGACTCCAATGCCACCAATAACACTCATTCATATTGGCAAATTTTCCACTCGTACATAGCTTTCCCTTCTATAGAAAACATTCAGAAATCAGGAAAAATGATATTTATTCTACTTTCCAGTTTAGGAAATCAGAAATGTGAAAAAACTCTTCAACAAAGATGAGTTTGGAAGCAAGTGGAAAAAATTACTGCAGGGTTCTTAAACGAAAGTTCCAGTATTTATGTGTTAGATGAGATGGGCAAGAAGACTACAGATATTGGAGATCTGACAGATTCATGGTTAAGATTTATGGATTTGATGATAGGCTTGCATGTAATGGCCAACCCCGTTCTGAGTTTTTGACTTTAGATTTTTTGTTCAATGTTTTTCAGTTTGATAATTGTGCCTTTGTGTTTCGAACACAGATCATTGTGTTGCATATGTGATAATAACATTTCAAAGAACTGAACATATCACTGTTTTTTTGCATTTCATGAACAGCAGTACAAAGGACTGATAAATAGGGATTCAGTAACTGAAACGGACATGTAACACCATTCACTAAACCCTAGTTGAACCACACTCTTCATAGCATTGCATTATATTAAATGGCATCATTAAAGAGACTGTGACAACAGTTATTTCATTAATTTCTGAGCATAGACAAGTCTGATTACAATGACTGAGTAAGATTGCAGCTAAACAGAAATAAGTTCGGACTTATACCCATTTCAGAGTGTGCACTTTAAAGGAGCTAAAGTATATATATATCAGATTATAACAGTAGCTTGCTGAGTGTTGATAGTGAACCAAAATGCAATGTTTGCACTCAGAATTATATGTATGGCTACAATGAGTTTTCAGTTTGTATTACCAACTGTGACAGCAGATTATGAATATAGAATGGAGCTCAGACCTAGCCTAAACGGGCCTGAAAATGACTTACAGCAGCTTGTTAATAGAACATGCACCTTAATGGCATACACGTCCAGCCTCTTGGCCTTCAAAGGCCTCCACATGAGCAGCATACACTTCCAGATCCACACATACAGGTCTGAAAATAATAGCAGCAAGGTATATTATGATTTCTGAGCAATAACAGTCACCACATCCAGGCTGCAATATATCAGACGTCCCTCCAAATACAGGTAAACTCTTCCCAAACTCCACATGAACCCTTATGACAAGCCCACGAACTCAGCTAAACACCCTGACTTTGCCTTGAGAAATGGCTATGACCCAGCGCTAGGGTTTCTTGTAGCACGGCACTGTAGCACGACACTGTAGCACGGTGCTGTAGCAGCAGTACTGTAGCATACTTTAAGAAATCATAAAATCAACAAAAATCTTCATAAATTAAACTCCTTTCATACCTCAAGAAATAGATAACGATTACCATCAAATTTGCCTCCAGAATTGCAATAGAAAAATGATTGGATTACTCTGTAAACCCTTCAAATTGAATACCAAACTCAAATACAAATTACGCCCAAGTAGAAGACCTGTATGATCTCCACAAACCAGCTAGGGTGGGTCTCTCACCACCGAAACCAATGCTAAAGATGAGGGTTTCCGTCCTCAACCAGCTACAACGATAAACTAGAAACAATCCAGCAGAGTCTCAAATTGTCAAATCCATCATAACCAAATGATAGCCAAAAAGCAGATTAAATAGAAGTGGAGGAAGAAATTAGGGCAACCTCCAATTTGAATCCTTTTCCCTCCAAAAACCTTTTTAATATTTTCTTTATACTTTAAAACATTAACAAATAATCCTCAAAGGGGCGTCTTGCTCAAAAGGAAACTATTTTACCTTATTTAGCCTAAAACAACATTAAGTTATCTCATTAGGCACCAAGGTACTTTTCGATGACCACCTACCCCCTCACTTAAGTTATAAAGTTATTTTATTAAAATAACTTAAGTGACTTATAAAAAGTGAATATTAAATCATCCAACCTTAGGCTCTCCAACGCCACCATAGAAATAACACTGCTGAAGACACTACGAGTTTGGGACTAGTTTCCCAAAATAGACTTACTATAAATAGCAATTGCTAAAAATAGTAAGTGCTCACTAAATATCAAACTAGCCAAAACATTAAAGCTCATCGGACAACTCCCACATACTGCCCAAACAGGAAACCCTACACTACACTATCGCCCGGACCAGTTACTAAAAATAGTGAGTCAAAACCAAACTAGCTCAGAGAAGGACATCAAAAGTGGGGACATTACATTGCACATTAAAGGAGGACTACAATAATATGAATAGTAACAAAAGCAGCCTTTGAATTTATGAATCAAGAGATAAAATAAACATTCTAAACTTTAAACTTTAAAGTCAATGTGGCTACTTCTAGAAAAAATGCCTGCACACATCCTATAGTGTACTTACTAAGGTTATACAAAGATCAATGCAGCAGTTTATGAAGATATGATTTTCTCAGGCCAAATCTCCAAAGCAATCGATCTCACAGAAACAAATTACAAAAAGTTGAAACATGGCATGTGATGATTATATGTTTTATTGAGAAACTCATTATATAGAAGAGTGCAGGGATTCCTAGAGATATTCACTCCTAATTTTGTTCTTACTATAAATCTTAAGGAACAGGAGAGGCATTAAAGCATGGAATAGATGGTATATGCATATAAAAAGGATATCTGACACATTCTGTTGTTAAAAGGCTTGATGGTGCATTGCATCTCCCATATGTTACTCCATAGCTGGATTGCGGTGGGCTTGGCTAGAGAAACCATGTTGTTTCTAAAATATATCTTGAATTATCCAAAATGGATCATTCAGTGGAATCAGCTTAGTTAATCACTAATATGTACTCATAAAGACTCCCTTGTACTAGATGCACTTAACAACTCAATCTAGCAAGACAAACATCAGCAGAGAGTTGCAGAAAATCAAATTGTCAAGAGCAAAACAGAGATAAAGGAGTTCTAAGTGACCCGGACACTCAAGATGTTAATGCTATAATAGAATCAGTAATCTGTTATGGATTCAACCATGGTCAAAACCATAGTAGCATTCCATATAAATGGCATTGACATGGCAAACTGAAAGTGTAAATGGAATTTAATTACTTGGGCTTAAAATAAGAAAAACCAACAAACTAAAAAATGCTAAAATATTTATAATAATACAGAAACAAAAACTCTTATTTTTATTCCATGCAATGCATAATGTGTAGAAAGAGAAACAAACATAAGATATAAATAAAGACTTTGTTCAATGTTGCCTATTACTCTCAAATCTCAACAAGTATCAAATTCTCAATCAAGTAGCATAACAATTTAATTCTTAGACTACAGAACAAACTTGAAAACACAATTAGCTTGTGAGGCTCCTAGACTACCAATGCCCTTGTATCCTTGTTCTCCTCCCTCCGAATTTGGTTGCAGCCATTGAATGTCTCATTTAAGATTGCCAACTCCTCTTCATCAAATTATGGCTCCTCGTCAGCTATGATCCATTCTGATAAATGATCAATCTCATCAAGGTCAATTGTTTGATCATCTTCGATACTACCTAGTATTGGCAGGGCATAAGTTCCTGACCTTAAGAGTATGCTAGAAATTCAAATTGATTGAGCTTAAAGAACTTAAAATCTACAAGAGGAAAATTAAATTAATAAATTATCATTAAATTTCATTAAATCTTAGCATTATTGAAAAGTTACCTTACAACTTCTAAGTTTATAACCTCAAATTTTCTTAACCCAAAAACAAGGGTTGTGGTGAATAAAGACCAAATCATTCACTTCTTGTTGGTCCAAGCACTTGTGTTTGTTAGACTATATATGTTCAAAATCAAACACACTCCAAGAAGCTTGTAAGCAAAAAAATTGCATGGCTGGTTTAGAATACATATTGCCATTCATAGAAGTGATATGATTTCTTTGCTAGAGTATTTCTACCATTGCCTTGACATTGGATTAGTCGCAAAAGAAAAACTTAATAAATCCATAATGTATTTCAAATTTACAACAAGTAAAAAGGATACAACTAAAGTGTTAATGCAAATTATTAATTTAGAAGTTAGTACCTTGTTTTATGTCTTCCTTGAGTCTTTTGCACATATTTCAAAGAAGAATCCTTTCACCTACTGGTGCATTTGCAACTCTACAATAGCTACTCCTTGATCCTCAACATTTGTAAAACATGTTGCAATGCACTTAAATAGGCCTTATGTCACCTTTGCATCAACCTTAAATGATGCAATATAAAAGAATATAGCATGGCAATAACAATATATTTTCCAATTCCACCTAGCATCAATAATCTTCCATATTAGCATGTAACTTTTCTCATCATTCTGCATTTTGGACCTTATTGCCATCTTTACTCGATCCATGGCCTCATAAAAATAGCTTACGAGGGATTTCTCCCCGTCAACCAATATTAGCAATCTAACCAAGAGCTTTGAAATTCGCACAATCTAATATGCATCCATCCAAAATGAGTCATCAAAAACAAGGCATACAATAGCAGTACCATCCATACATGATTGGCAAAGCCAGATTCAACCCACTCCAATGAAACAAACATACATTTTAGATTCATCTTCTAAGAACATATATTCTACAATGCAAGGAAATGAGTGGTAAATCTACTCATATTGGGTCAAATGAGCTCATTTCCCATAGTAAAGGATATCATCATGTTGAGCATCCTTGCATGATTATATATAAACTTAGTGTTGGAACTCCCTCTCTTGACTAAAAATTTAGCCCATCGAAGTTTGCCAAGGTCTTATGAGGCTAAATCAAGACAATGTGTTGTGCATGGGCTCCAAAACAATGTGAAGTACTTCTCCATCATAAGTTTGTCTGCTACCACACAATTAGCAACATTATTTGTGATGAATTGCACATTGTGCCCCAACCTCAATTGCCTATTTCATCAAATATAAAGAAAAGTATGTGGGTTGATTTCACTCTATCAAATGCATCCACAAATTGAGGAAAACTGTACCACTCTCCAATGCCACAAGGAAGTTAATCAACATATAATTTCTTCTATCAATACATCCATTTGACATTGTAGTGCAATTTGTCTTTGCTGACTCTTTGCAATGTTCAATGAGCACCTCATTGACATCTTGCACTGCATCTTCCAACATATCAACTCTAAGACTCTCACATAATGGAGCTTCAAAATAGGACCCACAATAACAATGGCATCAATCACCAATTACCAATAAGGAGATCGTACAACATTGAATGGAATGCTTGAGTAACAACAAAAATTGCCTACTGCCTTTTAATCCTATGGATGAACATTCTTCCTCCATCCCATGCTCTCCAAAGATGGTTGTGCTCCAAGGCTGGTATGGAGTGCAAAATTCCATGTACATTTTCCCCACCAGTATTAAGTATTTTGGAATTGTGTAGAACTATTACAATGAGTCTGCTATGGAAGTTCCTCATCCAAATGTCTCTCCCCAACTCCAATGTCACCAAATGACTTTGTGGATAATGCAATTATACTTCTTGACTTCTTAACTTCACTTTCTATAAGGACCTTAAGAGATGATAAGGTTTGGTGGGATACATCAGCAAGATGATTTCTACGAGCATTCACATAATGCCCCAACAACTTCATTAAATGATATTTGAAACAACTAATGCCTCCATTATTTTAATTCCCACAACAATTGAATTTTAGCCTATATGAATTGGGCATAATATGCCCATGCAAATCTTTCTCCTAGGGCATTATTAGTTGAAATCATAAATAGATGCACAATAGTAAAAAGATTAAAAATCTCTAACCCTAACCCTAAACTAGAAAATAAGTTTAGGGTTAAGGTTTAGGTTTAGGAAAAATTGAAAGTAGAAATTCCTAGGTTCTAAACTTCTAACATAACCCTAAACTATAAAAATTCAATTTAGGATTATGGCAAGGGTTAGTAAAAAATGCCCTAAGCCTAACTAAAAATAGATTAGGTTAGAGTCAGTAACCTATATGGTTGTAACTTCACAAAATTTAAGTTTACTTTGACTCTAATATTAAAAAAACTAAACATTAGCCCTAAACTAAAAAAAATAGTTTAAGAATAGGAATTGGGATTAATTTTTAAAATGGGTTGCACCATGTAGGTTGTTACTAATAAGGTTTCATGTTAAATTTGAAGGTTTAGAGTTAAACTTAAAGTTTAAATCCTAATGGCTATGGTTTGAAACATAGAAGCATAAATCTGCAAAAAATCCTGATTAATCCCGATTTTTAAAAAATCTACAGGCCGAACGATTTTTTCCCCTAAATTTTCCCATTTCAAACTGCGAAATTGCCAAAAAAATGCATTTAAAACCTGCAAAAAAATGAGAACAAAATCATGCCGATTTTCGCGCGAAAAAAAACCATGAGACCATAGCTTGTTGCTTACTATTATGCTTTGATAGATTTTTTCCAAGCATCCATAGCTCGTTTGAAAGCACTTGTTTTAGGCTTTTAGCCATAGCAGCAAGACAGTGAACTGTTTGATAAAATGCTTTGGTAGACATGTATGAAAATGGTGGTAGCATAGGCAAGGCAGTAAACTGTTTGAAAAAATGTCTCAAAGAAATGTGGTCTCATGGTGATGGAATGCCATGACAATCCATAGCAATTTGATTGTCATGGCATCCCATCACCATCATGGTATTCCATCACCATGAGACCACATTTCTTTGAGGCATTTTTTCAAACAATTCATTGCCTTGTCTATGCTATTGCTTACTATTACACTTTGATAGATTTTTTCCAAGCATCCATAGCTTGTTCGAAAGCACCTGTTTTAGGCTTTTAGCCATAGCAGCAAGGCAGTGAACTGTTTGATAAAATGCTTTGGTAGACATGTATGAAAAATGTGGTAGCATAGACAAGGCAGTGAACTGTTTGAAAAAATGCCTCAAAGAAATGTGGTCTCATGGTGATGGAATGCCATGACAAGCACATTGAGACCGCATTTCTTTGAGGCATTTTTTTGAACAGTTCACTGCCTTGTCTATGTTATTGCTTACTATTATGCTTTGATAAAAAAATTCCAAGCATCCATAGCTTGTTTGAAAGCACCTGTTTTAGGCTTTTAGCCATAGCAGCAAGGCAGTGAACTGTTTGATAAAATGCTTTGGTAGGCATGTATGAAAAATGTGGTAGCATAGACAGCAGTGAACTGTTTGAAAAAATGCCTCAAAGAAACGTGGTCTCATGTTGATGGAATGTCATGACAATCCATAGCAATTTGTTTGTCATGGCATTCCATCACCATCAAGGCATTCCATCACCATGAGACCACATTTCAGGCATTTTTTTCAAACAGTTCATTGCCTTGTCTATGTTGTTGCTTACTATTATGCTTTGATAGATTTTTTCCAAGAATCCATAGCTTGTTCGAAAGCATCTGTTTTAGGCTTTTAGCCATAGCAGCAAGGCAATGAACTGTTTGATAAAATGCTTTGATAGACATGTATGAAAAATGTGGTAGCATAGACAAGGCAGTGCACTGTTTGAAAAAATGCCTCAAAGAAATGTGGTCTCATGGTGATGGAATGCCATGACAATTTGATTGTCATGGCATTCCATCACCATGCAACCACATTTCTTCAAACATTGTCATGGCATTCCATCACCATGAGACCACATTTCTTTGAAGCATTTTTTCAAACAGTTCACTGCCTTGTCTATGGATTGTCATGGCATTCCATCACCATGAGACCACATTTCTCCGAGGCATTTTTTCAAACAATTCAATGCCATGTCTATGGCTTGTCATGGCATTCCATCACCATGAGACCACATTTATTTGAGACATTTTCTCAAACAGTTCATTGCCTTGTCTATGCTACCACATTTTTCATACATGTCTACCAAAGCATTTTATCAAACAGTTCATTGCCTTGCTGCTATGGCTAAACGCCTAAAACAGGTGCTTTCGAACAAGACTTGGATGCTTGGAAAAAATCTATGAAAGCATAATAATAAGCAAAGCATAGACAAGCAATGAACTATTTGAAAAAATGCCTCAAATAAATGTGGTCTCATGTGATGGAATGCCATGACAAGCAAATTGCTATGGATTGTCATGGCATTCCATCACCATAAGACCACATTTCTTTGAGGCATATTTTCAAACAGTTCAGTGCCTTGTCTATGGATTGTCATGGCATTCCATCACCATGAGACTTCATTTCTTTGAGGCATTTTTTCAAACAGTTCACTGCCTTGTCTATGGCTTGTCATGGCTTGTCATCACCATGAGACCACATTTATCTGAGGTTCAAACAATTCACTGCCTTGTCTATGCTATTGCTTACTATTATGCTTTGATAGACTTTTTTCCAAGCATCCATAGCTTGTTCAAAAGCACCTGTTTTAGGCTTTTAGCCATAGCAGCAAGGCAGTGAACTATTTGATAATATGCTTTGGTAGACATGTATGAAAAATGTGGTAGCATAGACAAGGCAGTGAATTGTTTGAAAAAATACCTCAAAGAAATGTGGTCTCATGGAATGCCATGACAAGCAAATGCAATTGGAAGCTGCTCCTAGTTATTAGTTATGCAATGTGAAGTAATTGCATAACTGCTTAGGTTGACTTTGTAAAAACTATATTGTAATTGAAATTTTGTCATCTATCAGCATCTACTAATTAGTTATGCAATGTGAAGTAATGCTTCGAGTTTGAAAGATGTGCAATGCAATGTAATCAACAATATGAATATAAACTACAAAAATCTATTTTTTACAATTCATTAGTTAAACTCTATTTTATTTGCTCTCTATATCTCTATGTTATGGAAACCTTTCAATTTCAAAAAAAAAAATAGTTTTTATCTCTTGTTCTACAATTTTTTACGTTTCTTTTTTAAATCAGATTTTTTCCCCATTTTTTCAAAATATCTTATACTTTTGGTTTGCCGATTTTTTCCCCAAAAGATTTTTGTTGCTATGGTTTGAACCATAGTTACAAGACTCACAGGAACTTGCTAGAACTTGGCGAGTCGCAGTCCAAGCAAGGGAAAATGAGCCTTGTGGACTCGAGGGCCGAGTACTCGCTAGACTCACCAAGTCTAGGTGTGTCTTGACCCCCAGACTCGGCCATTTTAATTAAATTTTTTTAAAAAATTTACAATATTTCAATGCTTGTTTGGTTTATGACATGCCCATCTAGGATTTACAAAAAATATGAAAATGGTGTGCGCCATGAAGGTCTGTGTGGTTTTGAAGGTCTTCATTTGGGCTTGGTGGCCATGCCCAGGGCGCTACTCCAGGACCCCATGAGAGGTGTTGCCGCTCGACCCCGTTGGGGGCACTTCCCCTAGACCCCCGCAAGGGGCGTTGTCCCTTGACCCCACTAGGAACGCTGCCCCTCAACCCCATTAGGGTGTTTCCCCCAAGCCCCCATCAAACTATAGGTCTAAGCATGTAATAGGCCAATGATGAATCATGATCATAAAACCTACAAAATACATATCCCCTATTGCAAATCTCTGCATCTTTCACAGTCAAAGCCATAATCAAGGATTATCTTGTTTCATACATTGGACAACTTGTTTAGTATTCAAGGATGGCCATAGGAAAAGTTGGCATGCTATAGTCATTGTACTGTTGAATACAAGTTAAGTCATAGTTGGCAAGAAATGCCATTTTCATAATGCAAAAGATGTATCAATCATGCCCTACACAGGAAACACATAGAACAATCCCATCTATTAGTATGCTAGGTAAAGTCAAACTAGAACATAACCATTTATCTTTTTACTTAACCATTCCTATTTGTTAGTGAGCTTGACAACAAAACATGCAGTCTTGAAGGCTTCAAGAAAATTGTAATAATAAATTCTTCACTTGAATATACACACCAATCATTGAGACACAAGCAAATATCATGGCTACATCATCATCTAGGACCTATCTTAGACATTAGCGCGTGACTTGTCATGATGTTGGGATGAGTAATGCAAGCTCCTCTGAGCCATAGACTTATATTTTTAGTTTTGATATTTGTTTTGATGCCATGGATTTCATATTCCATGAGTTTTGTGTAGCACCCCTCCGGTTTGCTATGCTGTTAGACAGTGTGTTTATTCTGACAGACTCAGATACCTTGTTATGGTTTTATGATCGTTGGCTTTAGAGCGATGTGGATGTTCTACTGTGATGAGATGATGCACTATATGGATGTTATGTTTCATGTTATGCTTTTGATTAACATAGTTGTTAATATTGATATATGTTTATCTGTTGATTAATGACGCTTTACTTTCGCTAGTCTTGATGTAACTGTATAGGTGAAGGGGACAGGATTACATCACTCGCATGCGAGCGCCTTGTGATTCCGTGATTTTTCTTCACAGTGTGACTGTTATGTTTTATCCATGTACGACATTCGTTTTGATTACAGGATTGTAGGTACAGGGCATCGTCTTCACCTGGCTTCATAGGTTTGAGTGTGTCCATATCCCAACGGTTTTGTTGATTAGGAGATAGTAAAGGGGTTCCCTTGTCAAACCACAACCCTGTCATAGTGTGTCGTCAGTTTGTGTCTGGTATGTTGTTGAGTCATGTTGTATTTGATGTTTTGATAATTTATTATCGGTGGGAATTATATGTGAAAATTAATGTTTAAGTGGATTGTAAATGATTATTTATGTATTTTAGATTAAAGTGGTTAAAAGTTTTAATTTAATTTAATTAATTAAATTGAATTTATGTGGTAAAGTAATTTAATTCTAGTGGTTAAATTTATTATATTAAGTAAATTAATTAATTAACTAAATTTATTTTGTTGGGTAAATAGATTAGTCAATTAAATTTATTAAGCTAATAGTTTAATTGTATTTTTTTAAAGTGCATAGAATTAAAAGATTTAAATTTACTTGAAATGAAATTTTGTTTTAAATTATTTAAAAAGCAAAATATCTTGAAAATGCATAAGAGGGAAATAACTATGGTGGTTGAGGGGATATTTTGAAAAATTTGACTAAAGTTGAGGAAAATTAATTGGAGATATGTTTTTTTTTTGGAAAATTTGCTGTTTAAAAAGAGAGGAAGGTTATCTCTATATTTGATACATTTTTTATCTGGAAGTGGAGATTTTGAAAGAGGATCTGGAATTTTGGATTTGCCAAGGAAGCACAACATCAAATTGTATTTCTTCAGACTTCAGAACACAGGTTCTTTCTTGTTTTTTTTTTTTTTTTGTTGAGAAGTTTTGGATTTTAAATTTTGAAAGCTTGCTGTAAATTCTTAGAAAATCTCTATAGAAAAATTGAGAAATTCTTAGATTTTCTATAGGGAAAACAAATTTTAACAATAGAAAATTGAAAGAGGTACAAAAGAAATTAGAAAACCTCTGTGTTTGGATTTGGAAATTTCCATTATAATCTAGAAATTGGAATTAAGAATTTGTGCTTGAAAATTCTTCTACTATAGTTTTTCTGTTAAAAAAATTTGTCCAATTTGACTGTAAAATGGAAATTATATATATATATTTTGTATGTTTTAATTTGGGAAGTTTTTCCCTGATAAAAAAAAATTCTGTCAAAAAAAATCATGTTCTGGGAAATTCGCAGCAGGGGAATATTTTTTTTTTTAAAAAAAAAAAAAAAATTTGGGGGCCAAGGGGGGTCCGGGGGCAAAGGTCCAGAATTGTTGTAGTCTTTTTTAATGTATATATATATATATATATTTTATATATATATATATATATATATTTATATATATATATATATTATTTATATATATATATAATATATTATATAAATATATATATGTATATATATTTTATATATTTTATATATTTTATATATTATTTTTAATATATAATATATATATTATATATATATGTATATTTTATTTGCATAGTTAATTGGTAAATAATTGGATTTGATTTAAATGAATTGGAATTTAAATTTGATTTTATAAATATATATTTAAATAATATTTATATATTTAAACACACACATATATATATATAATTGCATATACATTGAGTATATAATTATATATATGTTTAATATATATATTTATATTTAAATATAATAATCTTAAGATGATTATTTTATTATAATGATGCAAATATTGATTTTATAAGGGAATGATGTTATTAGAAAAATTGATTTTTAACATTAGTTGTAATCGAGGAAGTTGAAAGAAAACAATTAGTTTAAGCTTCTTATTTCTTTTCTTTTTTAAAAGTAATATTAATTATTCTAATTGATTACATGCAAAATGTTATTGCTTTACTTGGATTTAGGAAATCCTAAAGTAGGTTATTAATTTGCCTAAATTGTTTTTTTGTTATGTTATCTCTCTCATTCTCGTTGTTGGGCAAATTGAGTTATTTGTTTATGTAAGACTTCCAGATGTGTTTTCTTGAGATGGGGATTGTAACTTATGTTGGTTTAGCTTAGAAATAACTTGGGTAGTGCACGTGGTATTTTATCGAGTATGGTCACCTAGTTCTACGAACAAGTTGTGTTGTACATTATTACTAAGTTGGTATCTGTAATTGGTTATGTGCCCCTGGTTTACCCTATGTTAGTAGAATTGATCCCTTAGGTTGTTAATAGGGGAGTGGCTTTTCATGAGGGCTGACACACAAAGTGGTGTTAGGATAACTCATGTAGAGTTAGATTAAAAAGTGATAACTTAATTAAACATGTTAGGGGAAAAAGGGTAGTTTAATCACTTAACTTATTTTAAGTTCCTCGCTCATGGACTCAAGGGCTAGTAAAGACTTGGGATGAGACGAGAAGGCCTGGAATGGCATGATCAATATCTTGTTTCTCAGAAAGATAATCGATTCCGCATTGGATTGCATGTGGGGCCGGGTTTCGTAAGAGGTCACCAAGGTAACCCAAGATGGGAGTCGGAGCCTAGGAAGATTCGCCAGGGTAACCCATGCAACTTTGTGATGACACTCCTCCTATGACAACCGTGAGTCAGTTTGTTGTATTGTGCAGTTGATCATTGTTATCTGGAAGCATTGTAACCATTTTGTAAGTTTTGCACTTGTGTAGTTCAATATAGTTTTTGCCTATGTCTAGAGGTTGTAGGTGTTTGCCTAGGAAGCTCTTTTACTATCTCCTAGCACGGGGGTTGGTCTTTTGGGTACCACATGGTTGGGTGGAACGTGCACCTTACACCGTTGGGTTCCCAGTTCTTGTTCGTGAAGACGAGTACTTCATGATTGGAAAGCTCGTGTGTACCAGTGAATTTGTAATTCTATCATGTTCTCACTTGTATCTGTTGGATACCTTGTAATTTGTAATTGTATCACTCCTCAATTGTATTCGAGGAGAATCTTTGTAATTTGTAATTGTAACACTTTTGTATAAACTATCTCATTTGGAAATGAGAGTTGTAATTGTAATATTGAATGGATGCAGTGTATGAATGGATCATTATTGTACTTTATATTTATGTGATGTATTTTAATGTTTTGGATGTATGATCTTATCTCATGAGTAATAAATTTAAGTTATGTTTAGTAGTTTTTGTTAGTAATGCGTATTGTAAGTAGCGTTGTCACATACCTTAGAGAATGTATGTGTAAGTGTAGTTTACTTTACTTGATTAATTACACTTTAAAAAAAAAAAAAATTGTTCGCTTCCGTTATGTGTGTGACATTCTCTAGGGTTTTGTGGTGGGCGTTACATTTTGTATACATTTGACAATATTTATATATCTAAATGTGTTATTTCCTTCAGCTAAAATTTGCAGTTATACTTATGTGATCGATGTATGTTTGTGTATGGGATCATAGTAGTTTCTATTTGATGATGTTATTGTCTTTAAGGTTTATTTATTAAAGGGTGCATGAAACAAGTTTAAAATCCTTAAAAAAAAATTGAATTTCTTGGGTTTTTCTATTTGCCAAGGCTGCGCCAAGTCTGGGCTCCGAGTCCGAGTCCGAGTCCGAGTCAAAAATCAGCTTGCCGAGTCCAAGGTGAGTCCAAGTCTTGTAACACTGATACCAATCATACCAGCCATACCAGCATTTACTGCAGTACAGGTATGAAACAGCATTCTAGGTGGCCATACAAGTTGGAGGATCAGTCCCAGGGTCAGAATAGCATACACCATTAGCAGGAGAACAAAAATAAATAAAAAATTCTTTAAGGAGGTCTGCAGCAGCCATACAGTCGCTGTACCAGTCATTTACCAGCCATACCAATCAAGTACAGGATTGTACAAGTCAGGTTTTTACAAATAAATTCAGATCTGCATATTGGTGAATATATTTGGTCATCAGAGATACTACTTTTTATCTTGTAAATTGTACCCAGCAGTTTCAATAAATAAATTCAGTATTTAAGGGTTTGAGCATTGATGGTGATTCAGATCTGAGTTCATTTTGATCATCTAGGGTTTGTATCAGCACTTTTAATCAATGAGATTTGCTTCAGATTTGGCATGTGTGGTTGTGAGTCATGACATTGCATTTAAGGGTTTGAAAATTAATTCCAGATAGCTATTCACAACCTTTCCATTGCTGTTCCAGTTGCTTTCAGTTTTCAAATTTCAGAAAAAAATTTAAAAAATCAGAATATTGTAAAAACCCTAATTGGGGACATTACAACCTCTTATGCAGTCTTGTCTCTTGCATATACCAAATGTATATGCAACATATTCACAACATGATAAGTTTTCAATATGATTGCCTATATTTAAGGTAATCCAAGGGGTTAGTGTTTGGGTCATATCGGTTCACCTTATAACCTTTTGGTTATTAAATTAACTAAAATATTAATCAATTATTTATAAAGCTGAACTTTATAAATTACCCCTAATATGGATAAACCTTGTAAGAGCAGAGCCTTATAAATTTTTATAGGACCACTTAAGTTAAATGTGAATCCCCTTATAAATATTATGCTCTGACAAAATATATATAGATATATAATATATATCATAACTCATTTAATATTTAAAAATATTGATAGAAGAATGAAAAAAAAAAAAACACACACAGACATATTGTTGGTTGTTGGAGCATCCAAGATCTACTTGCAAACTCAAAATAATCCACAAATGAACATATGCAAATTGAGAAAATTTCATAAGCATGTAATGTGTTGTAAAATGTACAAATGAGTCTTGCTTATAAAGGCAAGGATGAAGAGGTGAGAAGGTGGGAGTCAAACTGTGACTACCCCTCCAAGTATGAAACAAGTGTAGGACTCTATGAACAAGTGTTGGGACACTTGGCGCGTCTACATGAGGTGAGACAAAAGTCTAGATAACCTCTAAGTGAGCTTAAGTGTAGTGTGAGTAGGACTCTACTAAGTAGGCTAAAAACTAACTAGTTTGATAATACCTCTTTTCTGATGCAGGAGCATCACCTTGAATTACGTTTTTAAGGTCATTTTGATGTGTTTTGATCAATAAGGTCATTTAAGACCATTTTGAGTCATTTGAAGTCATTTCATGATGTTCTATGGTATTTTGGAGTCATATTGTAAAAGTTGCAAACAATTGCAAAATGTTGTCAAAAGTTGTCAAAAAGGTGTAAATGTAGTCATTAGTGTTAACAAGGAGTTAGAGGTTGGATTTTTCAGTTGGGATTGATGGAGACATGTTAAATATGCCTTGTATATCGACTTCAAGGATTGGATGGAGTTGGAATGAGAAAAGCATCATTTCGCCATGTTTTATATTGCATTTTGCTGTGAATAGCGACTGTAATTCACGTGGTACGAACTGGTACGGATAGGTACAGTCCTAAAACCACTTGGAGAAGTTGGAGGGCAGTCTTAACTTTCAAATGCTTTTTGTTTGGTAGAATTTCATCAAGTTTTGTTCAAGATATTGCAATTTTGGTGAGTGCAGGTCTGAACCCTGCCTAGGGTTTCCAGCAACAATTTAAAATTCATATCTTCTGTTTTAACCGGCCAAATTTGCTAAAAATTGGTGAAGATCTCTGTTTTGATATGTTCTAAAAACCCTTTAAAGGAAAATTCATAGTTTTCACTTTTGATGGAGATATTAGTGACAGTTTTCTTGCATTTGTGTGTAAACAGTCCAAAATAACCCTAGTTCCTTGTTGCTATGAACAATCTATGCATTACTCATTGATGGAAGGGTGTAGAACCATGTTGGAATGTTGTTAAGGGCTTGCATAAGTCTGAGAATCCATATGACAAGCATTCTTTCATTTTGTTTGAATTCATCTCTTAGGAGGCACCTAGGGGCAGCAATACTTGATCTGCATACATCATTGCTTTAAGCACTTGAATAGGACTATGTATGTTTGGAACCCTTTGGAGTATGTTGAAACAGGTCTGAACACATCTAATTGCCCTCATTCCATGCTGCCCTCAATAGTGGAGTGCCTTTGGTATGCTGCCCCCATGTTTTAGGCTCAGGAACACATTGCCTAGAGTGAACAAATGTGTACATTTGCAGCCTTGGTGTTGAGATCTTGTTTGAAAGTGTTTAGGTGTTTGTTTTGAGTCCTTCCCCTCTGTATCATTTTCACACTCACATATATCCTACCTCATTTAATATTTCAAACATTTATTCATAGAAGAATGAAAACAAATGAAGAAATTGAAAACAAAACAAAAGGGTCTGTTTGTCAAACAAAAATGAAGAGAAAAAAAGATTAAAACAAAAAAAAACTTACCTCTTCCTCTACAATCTCCTTGGCAACGAATGGGCTCTTGCACATACATAGGAATAGCAACCCAACCACTTTGGATCCTTCAATCATCAATCTCTATCTCTATTTGTGTAATGGCAAAGCAAAAATGAACATTTTTTGTAGTTTGCATTGACAATGAAGTAAAATAAATTTATTTTATGGTTTCAAATGCTTTACAAGTTAGTTTTAGAGTTGGAGATCATGTTTTAGTCAATGCCCAAAAAAAAAATTTAAAATGCAAAAAAATAAAAAAATAAAAATTGTTGCAAACTTGAAAAATTTCGCATTAGTTTGCCTAAATTCATCCCAAGTTCACTCAAATTCAACAAAGGCAAACCCACAAGTGGAAAACATGTCATGTCCCCTTCTCGGACCTAGTCAGTTTGAAGACCGTTAGCCTATTTCCAAAGTTCCCATGGGCTACTTGGTAAGGCAAGGGTACTCCAAAGTTCTTGGATGACGCAAATTCGGTGTTACAGGATTTTGATTCATGGCAATGAGTTTTGTGGGCAATATACATCTCAATGACACTTTCTGAAGTGTTTTTTGACAATTGGGGTGTTCTCCAAACTTCTTGGAGAACATGTCTATTTATAGTAAGTCACCAAATTGACTCCTATCATATTCCTATTGCTTCAGTATCATCACAGCATGATCAAATGTGGATTCTAATGTGTTGCAATACTTTCTGCAACTTGGGATGGAATATTTTAATTATTCACTTAAGTTTATAATGTTTTATTATTATTTTGATTACTTAAGTGTAATATCTTTTCAAAAAGGTATTTTTGTCCCTCATTTGGATGTCTAGGAGGAATAAGAGGCTTTTGCATATGAGAAAAGATTATTATTGGAGGTGTCAGGGCTCATTGTTGCATTTCCTGAAGAATGATATCGTTATGCTGTCAGAATTTGCTCAAGTTCTCCATAATCTTTGAGGACAAAAACCCTCATGGATTTCTAGTTTCAGAATTGAAAGAAATTCCCTAGCTAGACTAGTGTGATTCCATCCAGGAGTCACCATTGGTGCTGATTGAAGCTTCCAGTTTTGGCTTTCTAGATTGAATGCTTGATGGTGTTTTTGGTTTGCAATTTTGAGAGGATTATTTGCAGTTTTGGTGAAGATGTTTGAATTTCCTGTAGTGTGATGATGCTTGACAATGCTGGCCATACCATTCCTAGCAGGCTGTACATGTTCATTGCTGCTATATCATTGTTTGAATGATGATTTCAGACTTCTTTCAGACCTGTTCATAACAGATTTTGCAGTTTGCAATCATAGAATGAAGAGTTGCTGGCAATGGAGGTCATACCATCTTGCTCCAGCCATACCTGCAAGCTGGGTGTGAGCTTCTAGGACCAAATCGCTGCACCTTTGGAGGAATTTTCACTTGGTTTTGAGGTGCCTAGGCTGCATAAATGTTTATCAAATCATTTTGAGGTGGACATTGCTGTGGTGGAGGTGTTTGGGGGTGTTTACCCTATCTGCCTATGCCTGCAACAACTAGTTTCAGAGTGTTTCAGACCTGCTACAGCAGATATTAGTAGCCATAAGGAGATTTCAGACCTGCACCTATGTTTCCCAGCACCTGATTGTAAGGTATATAAGTTGTTGCAAATTGTTGCTTTGGGGACTTGGTTGCTAACCCTATGGGTGTGTTACAGCAGTTCCTTTCATATCAGCAATAGTATTTTTCATATAGATGTGATTTTCAATGAGCTAATCTTGTAACACTGGATGGTAGTACCATCAATATCGGTGACTTGCTCTTGCTATTTGCTGATACTTACCCCACTAAACAAGTGGTTTATGGCACTCACTCACCACTGAAAAGTGGAAGAGTTGTTCTTATCTTGTTGTATTCACTCACCACTGAGAAGTGGAAAAATTGATTTTCTTGTTGTACTCACTCACCACTGAATAGTGGAAGAGTTTGCTTGCATTTCACTATTGTATAAGCTTTCCCACTGAAAAATGGAAGTGCTAGGCTAACCCCACTGGATAAGTGGAAGTGCTAGGCTAACCCCACTGGATAAGTGGATTCTACTTTCAGCTGCTTCATTTCAAATAATTTTGTAATCCCATAAACTGTATGCTCTCACCTCGCCCATGCTGGGAACTTGGTGATTAGAAAGTGGAAAGGAAGTTGCTAAGCATTTCATTCCATTGAGCTAACAATTTTCAAAACAAAACATAGAGGTATCTATTACAAAACGAAACCCTAGACAGATTCCCATGCAAATTGATTCAAAACACATACTTGGTTTGAATCATACCCAAACCCAAGGCCTCCAGGGGTTGAATCAGCAACACTGCATAAAAGTAGTTGGGGCATTACATAAACCAAAAAGAAAAGCTAACCATTCATATGAACCTTGCTTTGTTTTAAAAGCATTCTTCCATGCATCCTCCTCCATATGAACTTGGTGATACTCCATCCTTGACCCATCTGTTTGTTAGCTACCCTCATAAAAATAGCATCTCTAACATGCAAATAAGGACTACTAAGCCCTATGTCAAAAGCATCAAGAGGAATCACAAATAACAAATATCTCCACTTCATCAATGTGTTGTGGACTAATACCACATTGATATTTGCACTTCTTTGTAACTTAAAATTCCACACCTTTTTCACCCACCCAATGGATATGGATGAAGAAGATCATGTGGTTTTAAAACCAAGGTTTTTGACAATATCAGCTAAAGTCAAATTCCATTGAGAATAAGGATCTACAAGTGCACCCAACTTTGTTTTCTTGACTTGAAAAAGAAAAGTTTGTTAATCTCTTCAAGCTCCTTTTATATATTTATGGTGTTGGTAGCTGTGCATCCTAGCCTCTCATCTACATCTGACTCATCCTCAATTTCTACCTCCTCATGAAGAGTAACCATGAACCTTTTAGAATCCTCTTTGGCCTTGTTCTTTGGGTGTAATTCCAGATGCAGCCTCCAACATTTACCGTCAATATGTCCATCAATAGTGCAACGACTACAATGATTTTCTGTATCCTTACATTGGTGAACAACAGTGGTAGTTTTCTTGACCTTCCAATTACCTTTCTTTAAGAATTTGTCCTTGTCCTTCTTGGGCTAATCATTGCTTTTCGTTACTTGGAAGACTCTCCCCCTTTCGTCTTCCCCTCTTCTATATAGTAAGCTTTAGATACCTGCCTCATCCAAGTCCTTTGGCTTTGTAGTAATCACCCTTCTATGGATATAGGTGTGGAGACCTCCAATATATTTGGTGAGTATATCTTTCTCTTCTAGGTCTATGTCTAATAACATAGCTTGTTGCCTAAATTTTGTGGTATAATCCTACACACTTCGGCCACTACTTTGTCTCAAATATAACTACTTGATCTTTTGGTCAGTTATGTGTACAATTAGATACCAATTCCTATGCAATAATTCTTTGAATTCTTCCCAACTAGACACAATTGGTTTATCGTTTTGAAAACATGTCAAGTAACATTCCCACCATACAAGAGCATGACCTAACATCTTAAAATGTGCAAATGAAATCTCGAGTCCCATTCACATTATGCACACTGATATGAACTTCCATTTTTTTTATCCATATACCTAAAAATCATGCATTTAAAAGATTTAATCTGAATTTTTGTTTCAAATTTAAATGTAATTTGCTCAGACTTGACCTGAACCCTTTCTGTTTTCTTCTCTTCCAAGAATGTATTATTCTCATATGTATATTTTCCATTCTCCCCAATACTAAATTTCTTAGCACATACTATGATGTTCATGGAGGACTTTTCTTGGTGCATTCACCCTTGTTGGCAATTCATGTGCTCTTGTCGTTGGTTAACCCAATTCCGATTTTGTATTAACTCATGCATTCAAATTATCCATTCTCACCTGCTTATTCCACCTTTGATTAGAGATTTCTAAGTTGTAAGGAAGCAATTCTTTGTTCAACAAAAATCTGGTTACTGTCATACAACTTTCCACAATTCCAAGAATTAGAGATCTACTCTGATACCAAAATGATCTGTAATTTTCTCAAAGTCCTTGTAAAAATTAGCAAACCAAAAGTTAAAACTATTGTTCTACTTGAATTATTCAAATGACAGTTCAGAGGATTGAAGGTTATGGACACAGAATTAAAAATGTGGAAATAAGAAGAAATTCAACTCAAATGTTGGATTTCAAACCTGGAAAATCCAGTTGGTAGTGGCAACTGCTCAACTACTAGATCTTATTAGATCAATAACAAACAAGTACAAAGAGTAGATACAAGTACACCAAACTGATCTTATGCTCATTGTCAAACTGTCGGTCCTTACAGCTGAGCTATCATCAATTTGATCACTACAATGCTCTTACAAGCCTCCGATGATGGTAGTTGCCCTCTCCATGCCTTATTATAGGTGTTGGAGAACCCTAACCATGCACTGAGAGGTCCTCTTGCTTGGAATTTAAAAAGACAAGGTTGTTCTGATCTTTTTAAATTCATGTTTCTGTCATCAGGGCAAAACTGCCCCTTTCAGCAAATGATGATTTCATAACCACCCAAGCAATTGCCAAACCACCTCTACAGGGGAGCCAGCAGTTTTGATGGAACCAGCACTTTCACTCTTACCAGTTCTTGGGATCTATGTCTTAGCCTGCAACTTCAGGGAAACTTCATTATGTTGAAGAACATTCTTCTTCATATCCTTATGGATCAGACCAACAGTTGTCAATTAAGACACAACCATTGCTCTATTCATAACTATCATTCAATGTACACTACCCAAGCTGAAAACTTATCAAAATAGTGAAGTCAGCTACAAAACATTTATCAATGATAGCACACATACAATTATATACATAGGGATGGCACGTTATGTACCAAGGCATATATATTATGATATATATAGGGTTGTGGAGTAGTTGTCTTGTGGCATTCATAATCAACGGAAGCTATGTTTGATCAAAGTTATAATTGGTAAATGGTCAGCCAAATGTTAGATGTGATTTAAGCATTTACCCATGGTCAGCCTAATGTTAAATGTGGTTCAGGCATTTACCCAACTTTAGGTTTATTATAGAGGTTCATCATTGTAAGGCATCATGGAAAGATATTGTAATTGGGTAAGATTCTTATGGAAGAAAAATTTGGACCAATTCATTCCATATGGAGTACTGAATGTCTAACACTACCACAAGAGTATTCCTCTTTACTGACTATATTAAATCGCAGGGAATAACGATACTTACCATACATCTTGTTATTCAAGCTCTCTTTTATTATTGCATTTTTCTAATCAAACTCTAAGTCCCAAGTTACATGCATAAGCATGCAGGCACAAACAAACTAATGTCTGTGCTTATATTGTTGCAGGCTAACACTACAAACTGAACTTAAAAAAATTTCACACCAAACATACAAAAGGAGATATGCAATATGACGTTGCATTGACACCCAATACCCTGTGATGTCCCCTCTCTAGACAGTTCTCGGGAACAGTGTGTTAGCCCTTTATTGGACCCTTGTGGGCTAGCTAGATTGGTTAGAGGGTCAGTGGTACTTTCTGGAGAGTTTGATCGTTCTGGTTTTCAGAGCCCAGTGACTAGTTCACAGCAGGCGTTGGCAGTGCAGGAGTCGACAGCTTCTGACGGCACAGGATTATATGGTGTTTTGAGTGAGTTATGGGGTTTTAAGTGATTTAAATATTAATTGATTTAATATTTAATTATAAAGTCAAATTGACTTTATATTTTTTAAACACTTAAATATTCTCTAAAAAGTGATTTAATATCTTAAATCACTTAAATGAATAAGTGCGCCAAGTATTTAATTCATATACTATTGAAATGGATTAAATATTATTTTAAAAGATTTTAATATCCCAAAAGTGGCGTACTTTCTTGGAATGCGTGCCTTTGCATAAAAGGGCATTTCTGGCAATGAGAAACTCATCTTTTGACAATTTCAACTTTGCCTTGTGCTATTTCCTGTGCATTCTCCTGTGATCAGGGTTTGAACAATTCTTCCATTGAGGAACGATAACTCTTCAGTGTTGAGCGCTTTTGAGGCTGTGAGAGATCAGCTGAATCAGTGCAGTTGAGAGCTTCATTCAGAGGTTCTACAGATTCAGACAGAGAACAGATATTGAGATTTTCATGTTGTTTGCAATAAGAGAGGGTTTCTTCCTGGTGGCGCATCCTTCTTCAGATTCAGAGGCTTCCAGCAGGGATACTTCCTATTCTTTCTTTGGCCGTACGGATTTCCTTGGGTTTTGTGCATTCTGGAAAGGCGTGTGAAGGAAGTAAATGAAACGCCTTCTTCTTTGCTCTGTTTTGTGCTTCTACCTTGGCGTCTACCTCTACCAGGGCATTGTATCTCATTTTGGAGTGGGAGAAGTCAGATCTGGAGCTTGGGCATGCGTATTTGCTTGATTTCACCATTTCCGGCTGTCAAACTGGCTAATTTCTTTAATTAAATAATCTGGAGATATTCTGGTATGTGTATCATTTGCAATCTATTTGTCACAGTTAAATAATGCAATCTACACTTTCATTCTGAAGAAAATAGTGCAAATTTACATTTTATGAGCATTTATGATGTGCGCCCCTTCTCTTCTGTCTATCAATCTTTCTCTAAAAAACTAAATAACACTTAAAGACTTAAGAAAAATTGGGGGTTTGAGTAGAGAGCCAGCAGGGCTCATCACATACCCCTACCACAAAAATTAGCAATAACAAAAATGAGAAGTATTACTGTTTATGCAAAACATTGTACATGTTAATTACCATTATTAAAGTAGCAAAGGTCCATGTGAAAAGATTCATGAAACAAACAAAATAGAAAAAAAAAACTATATTTGAACAAGATGACATAAAAGTTTCTCTATTTCCCGGGGTGATTGTAGCCCTCACTTTTGTAGCTAGTATTGTATAATGTTTACTTTTGAAACTTGGGACTAGATTGTGTATTCACCTGGTGCTTCATTTCAGATCACAGATCTTCTATTGAAAAAGACTCTTAACTCCCAAGTAGCTCTAACTTCATCTTTAGTACAAGTTCAATAGGGGTGCATTATTTTCCATCCAAACAAATCCATGCGCCAACATCAAACTCTTTGCTAAACTCAACTTTTGAACCAACCTCAGATTTAGAAACAAACCTATGCCAAAGCTGCTCTGTCTTTTTGTGCCAATGGCACCAACCTTCACATAAGTTTCAATGCCAAGGTATATATGTCCAACCAATGCCAATTTTTTGCACCCCAACTTGCATTGCCTCAAATATTCAATGTGAAGCCTTTGAAATCCCGAACTTCAATTCATGTTAGAATCCAGTGCCCTTTTAGATTCACCATCAATTACAGATCGTGTCCTTGTAAAGAATGGAATTTGAACCACTTCAACTACCCAGATGCATCATTTCTTACAATTTACGAGAAGAAAAATAAAAAATCAGTATTCTTCCATTAGTCTTGGATGCTCTAATTGAATTTCATATTCTTCTTCACAAAGAACATTTAATATCAAACAAAATCTATAGAAAGTTTGACTTCTGAGAAGTAATCCAGTCTAGAGAAGCTCATTTGCAACTCTTAGAAGTATTTCCAGTGTTAAAGGTTTCAAAGATGCCCATGTTTAATATGCCTGGAGAATACTCAATGTTATACTGCTCTGAATAAATCAGTTAACACTTAAGAATAATTTCTTCATTATCCAAGATAAAAACAATCTGAACGTATGAATGCTTACCTCAAATCTTCACTTGTATCTGCAAGACTCTGTGTCAAGCGCTCAACCTCCTTCAGTAATCCACCCTCACGAATGTCTTTCAGCAATGGTTGAATGTCTCCAGCCATTTCTTCAATCTACATATTGTTTAACCCCATGATATTTTCCCCATAAGCTTTTTAAATATAACACTAAAGATTAAAGAATATCTTAAACATAGTACCATGCAAAAAAATGATTCCTCAAGAAATTTAAATAGTTTATTTTCCTAAAAAACTATGAATAAAGAAAAACCTTTTTCGAATTTACTTTGCAGCATTTTCACAAGCACTTCACCCTCGACATTAAAACTACCATCCAGTATAGAAGTGATGCTTATGCCATATACTCACACCTGGCAGATAAAACTGAATCAAAGCCTATATATAACACATATAGTTTCTGAGTAGATTGTAGAAACAGGGAATTAAAGAAACAATAGAATGGGATTTATCATTTATGGAATAAGCAAGAAGAGAAAACAGATTGACAGAATCATGGATGCCTATGGAAAGGCCTATGAGGCACCACTCCTACCACCTGGAAGATCAAAGAAGCTTTCCTCAACTTCTAAACAGCCAAAATGTCAAAGGTTACAGATGGCAAAGTTGAAGGCGATAGCTGTGTTTCCCTTATTAAATAAATTAGTGGTTTGGATATAAAGAGAGACGACTCCGAATGGTTATCTTTAGAGATCTTTATTCTTCTCAAAGGTGTTCTAATGGAATTGTCCAAAAGTGATTAAAATCCTTAAAATGATTTGCTACTGTTTGGTAATGAGTTCACACCTAAGTTTCTCATTAAGGCCATTGTGGAAAGGTGCATGATAGGATACACCCAGACCAAAATATATTGCAGTACATACTACAAAGCATGCTGGTGTTGCTGAAAATGGAGCCATAGCAATCTGCAGATAGCAAATCCTTTATGTACTCAATACTAGCAGCTAAGACTTCTTAATTGTAATCAAAGATCAAGATACTTTCAATAAAGACATTCAATTATTTATGCCTCAACATGCACTGCATTTTATTATCACAAACAGTGAATGCTTGAAGGTTCTAATCCTAACCTACATGCTGTTCATCAACCTGAATCCAAATCTAAATGATGACTAGTAATTAGTTCTAATTCATTTGTTGAAAAATATGTGTGGGTTTGTGTAATCACTGTTAGTCTTTGTTGCCCATCAAATCACCAACATTATTGAAGCTGATTAAAAAAGGTCTAGGATTGCTCCTTTCTGTGTGGCTCTACATGCAGATAATCTATGATTGTAGTTGCTGGCTATTTCCAAAACATAATAGGCAGCTGACTACTACAGATCCAGACTGATTGATGGAGTGTAAAGGCAACATACACATTCCTGTAATCTATAAATCTTGAGGATGACATCCTTCTCAGGTCTCAAATAATCTGCAAAAACTTAAATTTTGTTCCTCAGTCTGCTTACCTTGAGTTAATTTCTTCTTGTTTGCCCTCAACATTCTCAGGATAAGTTTCTCAGGATAAGTCTTAAGATATTTCTCTTAAAAAGTTATATTGCTGCTTACCATTGAGAAGGTATGTTGCATAATGAAAAACTCACCATAAACTTGTAGAACCTGCAAGTGAAAATGGCTCATGAGTTACTTGCAGAATAACTCACTGGTGAGTTATCACCAAGTTTTGTCAGATATATTACTGCTTGCCATTGAGAAGTTATGCTTCATAGATGAAAAACTTGCCATAAGCTTGTAGAACTCGCAAGTCAAACTGGCTCGAGTCACTTGCAGCATAACTCACTGGTGAGTTATTGCCAAGAAATTTGCAAAAACTAGCCAAGAACTCACAATTTTGGGAGAAAAACTCAACCGTGCCTACATTTATTCCACCAAAAAAAAATCTTCATTTTTCATCATTTTTTAATAGGTTTTTTCAAAAATTCGAAAGAGCATTCAAGCATGCACCAGGTAGGTTCATGTGATCTCAAAGGCCTTAATTTGGGCTTGGCAGTGGGGGCCCCACCCCTAGATCCCACCTTGTATTGCAACAAGGTATACGCCAGGGGCACTGCCCCTCAACCCCACTAACAGTGTTGCCCCAAACCCCCACAAGGGATGCTACCTCTTAACCCCACTGGGGGCTGCTACCCCCAGACCAACATTCTGGTTTTAAACAGTGTAAAGTAAAAATTGTTTTGGATCCATGTTTTCCATGGATGAAGTTTGTAAAATATTAATACAGATATGTAATTTATAATCGTATGACCCTATGATATGAATCGAACTTATTTTTAATATATAAATGAAGGAAAAACTACTTATGACCTGTGTAAATTCAGTATTGTGCATGTTTTTAAGATTATTTTACATATTTATGCATTTTTTAATGTTCAGAAAATATGCCAAATTTTTCCCCAAGTTATTGTTGAGTCTGAGTTTTAAACTATGATATGTTGACTATGGATCAAAGTGAAATATGTTGAAGTTACCAAAAAGACTCACAGGAGTAAGAATCTTCTGCAACACCAAAATAACTTTCCACACAAGAGAGAAGCAATTAAAATGTTATAATGCCAATACCAGTACAATAATATACACTATAATGGAATAAAATGTACACAAAGGACCCTTGTATATATAGGCAAGGGTGAGACATAAGACAACATGAGATCATGACAAGTGTCATGATCTCAAACTTGAGACACAAAAAGTAAATGCCCTAAGTAACTTAACTAAGTGTGAAAAGGACCCAAAAGGTAAACAAGTATTAGGAAATAACCCCATTCACACCAAAAAAAAATGAGCAAAAGACTCGAGGATGGATCCTAGCAACAAGGCCTAATTAAGTACCCATGTACAAAAGATCTCTCACAAATGAAGAAAAACCTATAGGAAAAAAACTCTCCCCAAAATTGAGAAAATGTGTACAAGTTAAGGATGACTCAAGATGACCCCCCAAGGACAACTTCCTTCACCCCAAGCATCAATTGCAAGTGAAGGTAACAAAGCAATGCCAAAGGCTTGGTGAAGATGTTTGTAACTTGCACCTCAATAGGCAAATACTCCAAGCTGAGAACACCAACCAAGACAAATTGCCAAATAACTTTCTACACAAGAGAGAAGCAATTAAAATCTTATAATGCCAATACTGGTACAATAGTATACACTGCAATGGAATAAAATGTACACAAAGAAACCTTTTATATATAGGTAAGGGTGAGACATAGGACAACATGAGATCAAGACAAGTGTCATGATCACATAACTTGAGACACAAAAAGTAGATGCACTAAGTAACTTAAATAACTAGGTATGAAAAGGACCCAAAAGGGAAACCATTTAAGGAATTACCTCTCTCACGCTCCCCCCCCCCCTTAAGTGCAACTTAGGGAGGGAAAAAAATTGCAAAAGGCTCAAGGATGGGTCCTGGCAACAAGGCCTAATGAGGTACCCATGTACAAAAGATCTCTCACATGAAGATAACCCTAGAGGAAAAAAACCTTCCCTAAAATAAAGAAAACATCTAAAAGTAAAGGAAGACACAAGATGAAGCCCCAAGGCCAACTTCCTTCAACCCAAGCATCAATTGCAAGTGAAGCTAACAAGGAAAAGCCAATTAAAGTGTATATGGATCTCAATATGCTTAGTTTGTTGATGCTCCACTAGATTTCATGAAATGTGTATGGCACTTAGATTATCACATGAAAGAGTAGTGCAATGATTAGGAGGAAAGGCAAACTCCATCATCAATTGACAAAGCGAAAGAACCTCCTAGCTAACAAAAACAGCACCTCAATAGTCAACCTCTATAGATGATAATGCAATAGCTATTTTCTTCTTGCAAGACCATGCAATCAAACAAGAACCAAGGTAGTAGACAAAACCCAAAGTAGACGTCCAATCATCAACATCACTATCTCAAATCTAAGTCAACAAAACCCACAATTCAAGAAGCTTCTAATGTGTAGTGAATGCCAAAATGTGAAGTGCCTTGGATGTACCTCAAGATACATTTGGTTACTTTTTAATGACTCTCATGAGGATCCTAAGAGAAACGAGAGACAAGATCAACCACAAAGGAAATATCAAGATGACTATGTGTCATGTACAAAAGACTACCAACCAACCGCCAATACAATGTAGCATCAACTCTGGTGTAATGCAACTGGTAGACACTATGACACCTAACTGAAATGGAGCGAGGACAACCTTGCCATTAGGAACCTCTTTGGAAAATCAAGAGCATACACTTCTAATAAATAATAGAAATCCACTCAAAAGACTGAAAAACCTAAAGACCAAAGAAGAAATGCAAAAGCTCGAGATTGGTCATATCAAACTACTCCAATAATCTCTAAACACCCTTAGTCATGGAAGCGGAGCTACCTGTGAGAATCAAGTTATTCACATACAAAACAAGTATCAAAAGATCATCTCTTGATCATCTCTTGAGAAACCAAGAGCAAGCAAGAAGCTATCTATCTTCTCATACCAAGCCCAAGGTGCTTGTTTTAGGCCATACAATGAACAACGAATCCTACAAACAAGATAAAAATTTTGCACATAACCTAAAGGCTACCCCATATAGATCACCTCATGAAGATTATCGTCCAAGAAAGCACTCTTCACATCCATATGATAAACTAACCATCCCTATGATGCAATCAGAGAAAGTACAAGACAAATAGAATCCATCTTGGTAACAAATGCAAAGGTCTCTAAATAATCAATGCCCTCAACCTATGAAAACACCTTAGCCACAAGACGTGTCTTGTACTTCTCAATGGACCCATCTACTTGCATATGTAGTTTTGTGCACCCAATTACACCAAACCAATTTTCCTCCCTTGAAAAAAGGTACTAGATGCCATGTGTGATTCTTCAATAAAGAAGAATACTCCTCAACCATAACACCATCCCACTCTAGAACACCTACAACATTTTAAAACCTTTGAGGATCATATGAAAGTGCATAACTCAAAAGGCTAACACCTATTCTCTATGAACGAGTGTGGCGATAATCTCTAGGATCACTACCAAATACTCTAAAAGTAGATACATTAGGCTTGACATGGGACCAAGCCTCCTCGAGAGCCATATTCCACACTACATTGTGGGGCATACAGTTCTAAATATAGTTAGCACTATTGATAGCTTTGACCCAAAAAGGAGAGTGCCATGTTCATAGACTAAATAATGTGATTGACCATCTCCCATAAAGTCTTGTTCTTCCTCTTGGCCACACCATTTTGCTAAGAAGTGTAAGGAAATATGCGTTGATGCAAAATACCATGCTCACTGTAAAATCTTGAAATGCCTAGTTCGCATACTCCTCCCCTAACCACCCCCCTGCCCCCCAATCGCCCACCCCCTCCCCTTCCCCCTTATATGTGTGTATCCATCGAATAGAAAGACCATATTGCTTCACTTGCTTCAAAAATGCTTTTAAGTTCTTAATGATGAGAACCTTGCTCTTGTACTTGAGAGAGTACACCCATGTGTGCCATGAGTAGTCATCTAAAAAGGTGAGCACATATTTGACCCCAAAAAAGTATGGAGTTAAAACTATTATAAGATTACCATAAACCTGTTAGAAATATTGTCATTGATGTCAAAGGGGAATATAGGAAATGGATGTCATTGATGTCAAAGAAGGCAAATATATCATCACTATCATTCAGTGGTTGTTATGGCTGTTATGAGACATCTCTGTCTAAGAATATTTGGCGAAGGATAAGGAGAATATTTGGTGAAGGATAAGGAGGTCGATCTCCATCAAGGTTGACTCTCTTCTAAGGACGATTGAAGGATGATTGTAAATGTTAAATTAAAGATTTAACTTTAGATATTTATGCTGGCCGACCTCCATTGGTACTGAAGTTTAAATTAAAACTTATTTATCTAGGCCGACCTTCATATATGAACGCCAAGATTAAAATATTTGAAATTAATGTTGAGGCTGACTCCCTCTATTAAGCGATCTCTATTTAATAAGACAAAATGTCTTATTCATTTAGTAAAAAGGTGTGATTAATATTTAAAGAAATACGATTTGTTATGCGGTGCAATTTTGTATATGTTATGATAACAAGAGGTACAATTTGGGTTGAAGAAGAGGTGCAATCTACAAAGGAGGTGTTCATTCATTGTGAAAGGATGTGTCTCTAATTTGGATCGCCTCCCATGAAAAAATATAATAGACGAATGAAGGTATGGATGTAAACAATGTAATGAAAAATATGTGAAAATGAGCAGATTCACAGCAGTCCTAGCGCAAGTTTATATAAAGAACTAGAGAACATCTTTATGAAGGATATATGCAGAAATATATAGGAAGACATTGATATATTTTGTGATCAGATTTGAAGGAAGACATTGTCATAGATTGGATCAGATTTGAGATTGAATCAGAATTGTGTTTGGATCAGATTTGAGAAAGAAGGATATTGTATGAGTTGTGAAAATATTTATAAGGATAGTATGTGAGTTGAGATTGAACTTAAGAAGGAAGAGAGTTATTATATTTGAATCAGATTTGGTGACGGAGTTTATTACATCAGCATTGAAGAATTAAATAGGTTGGAGCCTATCAAATAGAGGTCGGAGCCTCTTGCTGGGTTGGAGTTCAGTTTGTGTGGGGGTTGGAGCCTATCAAATAGAGGTTGGAGCCTCTTGCTCAATTTGCATGGGGGTTGGAGCCTCCAATAGGTTGGAGCCTACAAGAAGAAGAAGAAGATTGTAATGTCCCAGATTTTTCAAGCTAAATCAAAGGAGTAATTAAAAGTGTTTCTAAACACTATTATAATAATAATAAAAAATATTAATAATAATTTAAATTATGTTATTTGGCCGACTCACTTGAGTTTGGTGCCTAGTTAAATATTTGAATTTCTTTGTCTTAGCCGACCTGTTGGAAGGCTCTTGTGAACATCTATTTAAGCAAGTCTCTAGTCTATTCTTGAAGAACACAAATCTGGAGTCATTCTTGTGCGGATCTTCAGGGACATAGCCCTCTGGAATCCTCGCCCAGGTGAGACAATCACCTCTCCTGGCAGATTTGTGACTTGCATACATCTCAGCACCAACACTCATAGCATTGTCTCCATCTGCAAGTTGCGATTGTGGTAGTAACCTAGCCTTAATGATCCGGTCGAGCCTTTGGCTCTATCCGGCACATCCTATTGGAGCGACATCAAGTTTGATCACGCACTACACCTACAGGCAAAAGGCGACCGAACCTCTTGTTGTTATTCACACTTATCAGGAAACCACAGCGTCAAGACGGATCACTCACAGTGCATATACATCCAAGGGCGACTCTTCACAAACTAACAAGGGTGACACACAAACTAAGGATTTTCATGGCCTCCAATTTGGCGCTAGTCACAAGTCTAACATTCTCGTGCAAATCATCATAGCAGTGATATGCATTGAAGACCCGACCAAATGCAAGGACATTCACAATCGGAATTTGGATCATTCCTGGCACAGGCAATAGTCAACTTGGCCATAGTCATCGAGCGACTCTCTTGACCCTCGAATTACAGCGAACTGATCAACGTCAGGAGTTTGAGACACCAGGAAAACGGACAAAGTGATCGGCATATTCTGAGACGCGACACAATCCATATCCCGCAATCTGGCTTGTTTCCAGTTTGGCATTCTCAAATATAATCACAGAAATATACAATTGCTCTATCGACAGTAAAAGGTCGAATATCTGTCTTGATGTAATTATTCACTGTAATGAGCAGTTTTCCATTGTTTCAGTTCATAGAACTATGTGTTAGTTGATTTCAATTCATAGATACCTCCAGTTATAGATTTGTACATGTTGTCGAAATGTTTGTTTCATAATCTGTTCAGATAATTGATTGTTGAATGCGTATTGGGAGCTTTGTCTTTCATTTTCTATGCAAGCATCTTACAGTGGTATCAGAGCCACAATCCTGGCCAGCCTGTGGACGATCTGAAAATATATGCAATTGAGTTAGAGAGATTTGAGGGCAATAGAAAGAAAGAGGAAGAAGTTGGAGGCATCTTCTTAGGGCAGCGTCAAGGGAATAGGAGGCAGAGGTAAGGAGAAGATGGAAGAGCAAAATAATGAGATCAAATCCTTCATGGAGAAACAAGATCAAGTGAATCAGACACTGTTGCAAATGATGCAAACCCTCATTGTTGCGATAACCAGCAACAAATCAGGACCTAACAATGCTGATGAGGGCAACTCTGAGTGATCTGGAGGAGGGAATCATAGCAGAACGTCACATGGAGCCACTCTCAGACCCTCCCAGCCTAGTTTTTTCCTAGAGCAGAGACACCACATGAAGGAGAAGATCAGAACCAGCCTAATTTTAGTAGTATTGTGCAAGATTACATGAAGCTGGATGCTGAAACTCAAGCAGCGATCCTTTGATCAGTTCAACAATGCTAGGAAAGGATTTGGAAGTGACGGGAGACAACGTTTGCAGCGAGTGAATAAAGATCTTCAATACAAAGTCAGCAAGCTCTCACTCCCTACATTTGATGGCTTAGGGAAGGTTACTGAATGTGCATGGGTGCAAAAATTGGATACATACTTCTCTCTTAGCCCTATGAAGGAAGATGAAGCTGTCAAATTCGCCATTCTACACTTGGAAGGTTTAGCTCACGAATGGTGGCACCATGGCATTGTGACACAAGGGTTCGATCTTGTTACTACATATGCAGATTTCACACAAAAGCTAATGGATAGGTTCAATAGGAGGGATCCTAAAGTGTACTTCCAAGAGCTAACAAGAGTTAAGTAGATTGGAACCATGGATGATTATGTTTCAGAATTCCAGAGGTTAGTTGTTATGGTTCCAGATATGTTAGATAAGAGGCTCATGTTCCTTTTTATCGAGGGGCTATCTGATTATTTCTAAGGATTGGTAAGGGCTTTAGAGCCAACATCCTTGGAGGAAGCCATTTGAAGAACCATAAATCTTGAAGACTCCGCCAAGAAGGATAAACCCATGATCAAAGGCACCTCAACAAGGCAGCAAAGGAAAACTTTCCCTAAGGCCACTCATCCACCTAAGATCTACCCTCTGAGGCCCAATGTAATGGACATATCTAAGAATGAGCTCTGTCGGAGAGGCTTATGTTTTCACTGCAAAGACCTTGGACTCGAAGTCACAGTTGCTTGGGAAAAGGTCAAATCCACTACATCAATGTTGTTGATGATAAATACAGCTTCGTACGATTCCTTCCAGCCTATCAAATTAAATGATAGCTTCCAGCTATTTAATTTATATGTTGTTATGAGAAGATGCGCCTTACTTCATTTAATTGGTTATCATATCTTGGCCGACTTGATAAGTGAATTATTTAATTTGTAATTACTCTCCTTGTGGCCGACCTTGTTCTTGAAGAGATGCGACCTCTCCCAAGCAATGTATAAATACAAGATCATTTGTTCTCATTTGCACATCAAGCAAGTTCGATATTCATTCTATATTCAAGTGCGAATTATATCTTGGGCAGATTGTGATTTTATGATTTATCTAAGTGCGATTTCCTTCAAGAGCAGGTCGAAGTTCTATCAAGTGCAGATTTTGATATATATGTAGTGCAGATTGTAATCTGTGTTTTGCATCTAGAATTGGTGCTCTTACTTGGCCTTGAGTTCGGCCTTATTCTACAAGAAGAGTTGATTCTTGAATAATATATAAGTGATATATTGTTGTTGGGTTTTTCTCCCTCAAGAGGAGGGTTTTCCCAGGGTATCTGCTGTGTTATTGTGTCTGATTTTTTAATTAATTTTCTGTGCATTTATCTGATCATAAAACTAACAAATGTAACCCCCATTGACGAAGTGGAAGTTGAAGAAGAGGAATTCGAGGAGGCTACTTTGAGAGTTGAGCAAGAGATAACCGTGGAAGGAGAACCTATGGGAGGCGACCTTGCAGCACTTTCAGGAGCAACTCAATACCATTCTCTCCGTGTTAGAGGGGTTCTTCAAGGGTAGAGAGTAACAGTATTGATAAACAGTGGAGCTACTCATACTTTCATTGACAAGAGGACAGTGACTAGGATGGGTTTGAAGGCAGAAGACTTTGAGGGATTTGATGTTTCAGCCGCAGGAGGTAACGTCCTTTCTTGCACTAGTCGGATTCAACAGATGGAGCTGATCCTAGGAGGACACAGGGTGAGAAATGATTTCTATGTTGTTGACATTGGCGACACGGATGTGGTCTTGGGAGTACAATGGCTACATTCACTTGGGGAGTACACCACCAACTACCAAACCATGCAATTGAAGTTCAAACATGATGGGAAGGAGATTGTCTTGCGAGGCCTTTCCAGGAACAATCCAATGGTGGTTTCAGCTAAAAGAATGGAATGGTCTTTTCGGAGAGATGAGGTGGCTTGGGCAACATAATGCTTGATCACTGATACTTGACCTCACAAGGAAGGAGGAACCTAACCCGTCAACATCTAGTCTGTTAGTTTTTATGATCAGATTTAATGCACAGAAAATTAATTTAAAATCAGACACAATAACACAGCAGATACCCTAGGAAAACCCTCCTCTTGAGGGAGAAAAACCCAGCAACAAATATATCTCTTATATATATGAGCAATGGCAACAAGTATCTTTACAACGAGGCCACACACAAGGCCAATAAACAACACCAGCAATGATGTAACACAAACTAATAGTCTGCCCTTCAATTTGCAATTGAATAGACTCACAATCTGCCTTAGAATAATTCGCACTAAATAGAATAATCTACACTTGATGTAATTCGCACTTGAGAAGGAGATCAAACTTGCTTGATGCTTGAATGAAGGAAAGTGACCTTCTATATATACAATGCTAGATATTTCGCACCTTTTCAAGGACAAGGTCGGCCACCATAAAAAATAATTACAAATAATAAATAATAATTACAAAGGACGTCAGCCATCATAGAGATATGTTGCCATTAAATAATCACAAATAAATAAGGAAGTATGAAGCCCGAAGCTGCAATAACATCAACACTCCCTCTCAGCTAGGGAGGAATACTTTCTACTGACACATCACCTCATCGTGATGCCAACCACAATGGCTACAACCATATGTGGAAAAGAAACGATATCACCTCATCGTGATATCAACCATAATGGCTACAACATCACACTTGCTGTCACCTCAACATGACTTTCACCATGGCTCTCCCAGAGGGTGAAAACACAAGTACAAGAGGAATCATCACGGACTCTCTCACGTGATGCTGTCATGGAGTCACACACATGGCATCCACCATGGCTCTCCCAGAGGGTGGAATCAAGGGATTTCACCTTGAACTTCTCTTACAAAGAACTCATTAATCAAGGGATTTCACCTCGAACTTCTCTCACAGAGAAAAACTCATTAATCAAGGGATTTCACCTCGAACTTCTCTCACAAAGAAGAACTCATTAAAGAGGATCACTGATACTAAGACTCCTTCTCAGTTAAGGCTGTATTCTCCACCATACCAAGCTTATCTCAAAAGTACACAAACTTTATCCTGGAGAGAGGCTTGGTGAGAATATCTGCCGTCTGCTCATCAGTGTTGATATACCTCAACTAAAATGCTTTCCTCAATAACATGTTTAGTTCTATCATGAAACACTATATTGACAGAAGGCTCTAGATAGCTTAATTAACACAATGGATGACAGTCGGCTCCAACGATTGTCCAACCAATCCTGCAAGGAGCTTTCGAAGCCACACTGCTTCTCAAACTACCACACATGTTGCAATGTACATGACCTCTGCGGTACTCAGTGCCACTGAAGACTACTTCCTACTACATCAGGAGATCATCGCAAATCCCAAACTGAAGCAACATCCAGAGGTGCTCTTCCGATTAGTGACACACCCTGCCCAATCAAAATCAGTATAGCCATGCAACTCCAGATCCACACCTGCAGAATATCTCAACCCATATCCAACTGTGCCACACAAGTATCTCAGGATATGCTTCGCTGCAACTAGAAGTATTTGCCTTGGTTCACACATGAACTTGACAAAATGCACTTACTGCAATCTGGTCTAGTATAGATACATCAACGATCTAATCAACTGACTGTACATAGTAGGATCCACCAGATCTGAACTAGCTGCAGCCTCCTTAAGCTTCTGAAAATTGGTTTCCATAAATCAACATAAAGAACCAAGATCAACTAGATTACCATCTTCTTCAGGTTCAGTAGGCTCCCTCTGAATCTTCAAGCACTTGCATCAACCTTCTGACCTCTTCATCCAAGATTGCTTGCAACACTTGCCTCAGTGCACACCTCTGGTATAGTAGAGAGTTCAAGGTAGACCTCCTCGACCTCATAGTAGATTACTCTATTCTGAATAGGTTTGTGGAGCTACCAATATCAAATCCAAATGACTGTCTTGTGCAATTCTGATCTCAGCAGTTGAAGAGGTCTTTCAAGGATTTAACACTTGGCCTTGCAACAGTGCAACCTTCACTTCTTCTCAGTGAGTCACAGAACTCCCTCTTGATCCCTGCTTCAGAGATTGCAAAGAAGACTTCTGGAAGTGAACTCCCTCTAGCCACCAACTCAGTCTCATGGCTGCAAGTTGTGACTTCACGCTTGATCATTTCTTTGGTCGGCATGACTTCCTCACAAGATGCCTCAAGCTTTTCATCACTAAGCAATCTCTCATCACCTTCTTGCTCCTAGAAATGTCCTGAAAGCATTTTAGAGAGAGATTACTAACAGTTTATAATTATCCAAAGAAATATCAAGGCTAGAATCATACAAGGTTTACTATCTCAGGTTATAGCATAAATACATAATAATTTATGAGCAATATTAAAACATAAATGAATCAACCTATAAGAGAAATATATCAAAAGATCAGAATGAAGGGATAAAGAAACTTATATTTATTTAATTTTGATATAACTCTTTCTTCCATCTTTTACTCCTCTTGAGAGTGCCAAACTCAGCACACAAAAAAAAAACAATCTGCACAACTACAAATTTCTTGAATGCAATATGCAATTAGCATATAGAACCAACTCTCTCCAAGAGTTCAAGGCTCTATCACAGTTCATGCATTAGAGAATGATACCATCGAAATTATAATTCCCTTTTTTATTTCAGAGTGACACTCAGAAATCTTCACAACCAGCATGCAATAAATGAAATCTTCAAAAAATCTTATGCTAGTGAACACAATTCAAGAGAAACCACTATCTCTCTTTACTAATTACAAGATCTAACTAAATGATATAACTCACCAAACAAAGAATACTTATCTCTTTAAATATTCTGATGGATGCAAATACATGGACGTAGTAAGATACGCTGCTCTTGCGTACAGATCAGCACACAACCTTCACGGCTTGAACACAAGCCCATGGCTTAGAATAGAAATTCCCTAGAATCCTTCTAAGGAGAGATCTCATCCACATCCGCAAATGAAGCATGTTGATTAGGCCTGGTGGGGCAATCCTTTGCATAGTGACCAAACATGTCACAACGAGAAATCCATTGGACTTTGGAGAGGTCCCACTTCTTCTTGAATGGGGGAGCACCATCAGCTCCTTTATCTCTATTCCTCTTGAAATATCCTTTCTTTCCACCTTTCTCTTTCTTCTTCGAGGATTGAGCAGAAAGAACATGAATGTCTTCATTTGCAGAGCTTCGACCAATACCTCTCGCAGCCAACCTAGACTCTTCTTGAATACAATCTGCCCTCAAACGATCAAACTTGGGAAGTTTCGATCTTGCACTAATTCCTTGAATGTAAGACTCCCAAGATGAAGGAAGACCATTAAGGGCAAGCATGGTCAAATCCTTGACATCAACAAAATGACCAATAGAAGAGAGTTGATCTCTCAATTCGGAAATCTTCATGAAGTAAGCAATGACAGATTCTCCTTCCGCCATCTTCACATGATGAAGTTGTTGCTTCAATGCAAGTGCACGGCTTGTGTTGTTGATCTCATACATCTCCTCCAAAGACTTAAACATCTCCCTTGCCGTCTTCATCTTAGAGATGATGGGAACAATATGATCCTTCACGGAATCAACTAACATCTTCGCCTTGATATCTTTCTTCTTCCACTGTACCTTTTCTTCCTCATCAATAGGTTCGGGGACTTTGCTCTCCACAAACTCAACCAATTCACTTTCTTCCAAGGTGAGCATAATTCTAAATCTCCAAGATGTGAAATTAGATGCTCCCTCAAGTCTATCCTTCTGATCACCATCTTGACAAAGAGATAGAAGTAAACAACGATGAGAAAGAGAGTAAAGAGTATTGCTGTTATAACAATTTGATCAAGATCTTCTTCAAACCCGCTCTGATACCATGTTAGTTTTTATGATCAGATTTAATGCACAGAAAATTAATTTAAAATCAGACACAATAACACAGCAGATACCCTGGGAAAACCCTCCTCTTGAGGGAGAAAAACCCAGCAACAAATATATCTCTTATATATATGAGCAATGGCAACAAGTATCTTTACAGCGAGGCCACACACAAGGCCAATAAACAACACCAGCAATGATGTAACACAAACTAATAGTCTGCCCTTCAATCTGTACTTGAATAGACTCACAATCTGCCTTAGAATAATTCGCACTAAATAGAATAATCTACACTTGATATAATTCACACTTGAGAAGAAGGAGATCGAACTTGCTTGTTGCTTGAATGAAGGAAAGTGACCTTCTATATATACAATGCTAGATAGGTCGCACCTTTTCAAGGACAAGGTCGGCCACCATAAAAAATAATTACAAATAATAAATAATAATTACAAAGGAGGTCGGCCATCTTAGAGATATGTTGCCATTAAATAATCACAAATAAATAAGGAAGTATGAAGCCCGAAGCTGCAATAACATCAACACAATCCATTCTTGATAAGTAGTGCAAGGTATTCCAAGAAATCCCTTCCTGATTTCCACCTGATAGAGGATTCCAGCATGTGATTGAGCTTGAGGAGGGGGCCAAGCCCGTCATCACCACTCCCTATCGACATCCCAGGATGTACAAAGAGGAAATTGAAACCAATCAAGGAGCTGTTGGATATGGGACACATTCATCCGAGTTCTAGCCCTTTTGCTTCATCTATAGTGCTGGTTAAGAAAAAGGATGGGACGTTGAGGATGTGTATTGATTACAGGGCACTCAACAAGAAGACAATCAAGAACCACTACCCCATTCCCAGGATCGATAAGTTGATAGATGAGCTCCATGGTGCAGTGTACTTCTCTGAAATTGATTTGCGTTCGGGATATCACCAGATTAGAGTGAGGGAGAAGGATGTGCACAAGAGAGCTTTTAGGTGTCATTATGGGCACTACGAGTTCTTGGTTATGCCATTTGGGTTGACCAATGCCCCCGCTACCTTCCAGTCATGTATGAATCAGGTATTCATTGTTCAGTTGAGGAAATTTGTTTTGGTTTTCTTTGATGACATATTGATCTATAGTAGGACATGGGAGGATCATCTAAAGCATATAGAGGAGGTGCTTGACATACTTGAGTTTCATCCATTTTACACTAAGATGTCAAAATGTGACTTTGGGATGACTAAATTTTTGAAACAATTTTGGGCTAAAAATTGCTTGAATTAACAAAGGAGATGATTACATTAAATAGAGGAGGTAGATCACTGTAGACATTTAAATGTCTAACTATCTCACCTACAAACTACTGTAGCAACAGTAGTATTGACCATTAATATAAGAAGAATATAATATTCTAACACCCTCCCTTAATGGTCAATCGTCTCACTAGCCTACAGAAAACAATTTGCAGGTCGATTGGTCACAAATTCTTCAAAACACTCTGCTGCTGCTGAGACCCTCCCTGGATCTGCAGAATGTTGATGACCAAGAGTACAAAAAACCTTCTAGAAAAGAACAGAGAAGGCTGCCCCTTCTTTAGAAAGCTCTGCAACAAGAGACAAGAGTCTACCACGGACTCTGCCACTGAGATGAGTCTGCCACCAACCCTCTCAGAATCTGCAGAATTGCTGACCAGAAGTCATCACAAAATGTCCAACCTAACATTGGATAACAGAGTTGTTCCTCCCTTTTGGTAGAGAGACGCCGAGAACAACTGTCACGATTTTGAGGATAAATCGGCAAACCGTCGAAACTTTTGCAGATGAGCACAACACTCGAGAACAAACTGCAAGAAGCTAGTTGTGCAGATGTTCACCCCAACAACTTGAGGTGCGACCAAAACAGACTACAACAAACCCAAGATTACAAATCATTTTTTTTTTCGAAAAAAAGGGTAAAAACCAGAGACTAGAGAGCCCTCCCGAACAACAAAAACCCTGACTAGGGTATACAGGAAAAACTCATAATTTTTGAGGAGAAAATTATAAACCCTTTAGGAATTTTTTAAGGGAAAAAATTATGAAAACCCGTAAACCAGATTTTTTTTTTAATAAGGGAAAAAATATTTAAAAAACCCAACAAAGGAATCCCACGCAATACTGCAAATTACCGAAGCCCAGAAACAAGTAGCCATCAATTGTCGGCTGAAACACAGAGGGTTTGGAACCCTAGCCGCCAAAACAGATATGCACAGAAATCGAGGCACATAAAACAAAGCACCCAGAAAAATCGGACGACAACCCATTTGAGATCGCAAAAAACCATTCAGGAATCTGATGTCAAAAAAAAAATTGACTTGATCTGAAGGGTCAAAACCCTAGACGAAAAATTCAGAACCCTAGGCGGCCATGAGAGCTTCAAAAACTTGCAGAAAAATACTAAAACCCTTCCGAAATTGGAGCACAAAGTTTGCAAAAGCCTGGGCAACCACACTGTTTGAAAATCGCAGCCTTGAGAGCCACAAACACACATCTTTCGAGCCGTCAAACTAGAAATCGCGTGCGGTCGCATCGCGCATAAAATGAAAAAAAATCCAACGAGGATGAAGAAGATTACAGAGATTTCTGAAAAGCGGGGGAGATTCTAAACATGAGACAAAAATCCTCCAGAAATCGTGTGCTGAGAAGACAAATCGCATGTTGATAGAAGATCAAAACGGCCCCAAAATTTCTGGAAATCGCGTCTAAGAGAGAATCAAAAACGCGACCCTTAGGAGAGAAAACATCGACAAAGGAACAAAAGCGCGGGCAAGACAAGAACGCGCGGCCTGTGAAAACACGCGCAAGAGCAGAAAAAAAAACAGAAAATCGACGCCCAGAATGCAGGAAGAGACGCGATTTTTGAAACTAAAAACCCACGAATTTGCACTCAAAAACACCCACGAACAAACCTGCAGGCCAGAGAAGAATGACCTAGACAAACAAAAAATTGCCCTCGAAAATCTCAGACCAAGCAGCCACGAATTTACCCAGAATCCTGAGCCCTCCCGTGAGGGAGAAAAGCTCAGACCTGCTCTGATACCATGAAACAATTTTGGACTAAAAATTGCTTGAATTAACAAAGGAGATGATTACATTAAATAGAGGAGGTAGATCACTGTAGACATTTACAATGTCTAACTACCTCACCTACAAACTACTGTAGCAACAGTAGTATTGACCATTAATATAAGAAGAATATAATATTCTAACAATTTTTGTACTTGGGGCATAAGATCAGTGCTCAAGGGGTTAGTGTTGATGAGGAGAAGATCAAAGCAATTCAAGATTGGCCTACACCCAAGAACTTGTCACAATTGAGGGGATTTGTGGGCTTATGCAGCTATTACAGGAGATTTGTGAAGGGCTTCTCACAATTAGCCCTTCACAATTTGCAGCAACATTAACCAACTTGACAAAGAAAGGAGCATTCTCTTGGAATCCTACTATGCAGCAAGCTTTTAATAAGCTTAAAGAGGTAATGAGTTCATGCCCTGTTTTGGCCATTCCAAATTTCTCGCTTCCTTTTATACTTGAGTGTGATGTGTCAAGAGAAGGCACTGGGGCAGTTTTGATGCAAAATAAGCACCCCATAGCATATGAGAGTAGGAAGCTCACGGAATTAGAGAAAGTCTTCTCCATTTATGACAAGGAGATGTTGGCTATCATGCATGCCCTTGCTAAATTCAGACAATACTTGGTTTGTGGGAAATTCATAGTGAAGACGGATCATAACAGCCTCAAGTTCTTCCTCAATCAGCATGACTTGAATGATAGACAACAAAAATGGGTGAGCAAGCTCCAAGCCTATGACTTCGATATTGAGTATGTGAAAGGGAAGAACAATGTGGTGGCTGATGCGCTTTCTAGGAAGCCTTATTTCTGCTCCATGTTTGATATATCTGCTGATCGGAAGGTGGCCAAAATAGCTGAGTATGCCAAAGATTCATTTGCTACTAATATTCTGGAGGGGAAGTTACTTGATGATAGGTACAAAGTGATTGAAGACCTCATCCTCTACAAGGAAAGAGTGTATCTTGCACCAAATTTCAAGGTCAAGGAAAAGATCATAAGGGCTTGTCACAACACACCCCTTGCTGGTCATCCGGGCTTCTACAAGACATAAAAGCAAGTAAGGGAACACTTTTCATGGAAGGGACTAAAGAATGATATATTGCAGCATGTTAGAGAGTGTGTGGTGTGCCAACAAAACAAGACCGAGCATGTTTTACTAGCTGGTTTGTTGCAGCCCCTACCCATCCCAAATTAGAAGTGGGAAAGCATCTCCATGGATTTCATCACCGAATTGCCTAAAGTGCAAGGTAAGGATTGTATTTATGTGGTGGTGGATAGAATCACAAAATATGCTCATTTTCATGCTATTACTTCAGAATTTAAGGCCCCTCAAGTTGCTGACCTGTTTTTTAGAGAGATATTTAAGCTCCACTGTTTGCCAAAGAACATTGTGAGTGACAGGGACAGCAGGTTTATCAGCTTGTTTTGGCAAGAACTCTTCCGTTTGGCTCACACAGAATTGACGCCAAGCACTAACTACCATCCTCAAACAGATGGGCAAACTGAAATAGTGAACAAATGGACTGAGGGGTACCTAAGGAACTATGTGACATGGCAGCAATCAGCTTGGGTGAAATGGTTACATCTAGGGGAGTATTGCTACAACACCACACATCATATATCCATTGATATGACTCCTTTCAAAGCACTTTATGGGTATGATGTTACATCATTCATGGATTTGATCCTCGCAAATAGTAGAGTGCCAAGTGCTAGGGATATGGTGCAGCAAAATGTTGACATCTTGAAGGCACTCAAGGAGAATTTACAACGTGCTCAAAACCAACAAAAGTTATATGCAGATCAGCGAAAAACCAAGAGGGTTTTTGAGGTTGATGACATGGTTTATCTAAGGTTACAACCATTTAGGCAATCAACCCTCAAAGGAAATGGAGCAGAAAAGTTAAAGCCAAGATTCTATAGCCCCTACCGGATTGTAAGGAGGATTGGGGAGGTTGCATATGAGCTCGAACTACCACAAGCCAGCAGAATTTATAACGTCTTCCATGTGTCATGCCTAAAAAGGGCACTAGGACAGCAAATTACACCCTCCGTTGAGTTGCCTCCTCTCGATGACAAGGAAAAATTGATCCTCGAGCCTGAGACGGTGTTGGATGTCAAGGAGAAGAGGTTGTAGAATAAGGTTATACCGGAATACTTGGTGAAGTGGAAAGGCCTTTCGATTGAAGATGCAACATGGAAGGGTGTGGAGATTTTTCAGCATCCTAACTTGAGATTGCTTGAGGACAAGCAACAATCTGGAGGAGGGACTGTAATGTCCCAGATTTTTCAAGCTAAATTAGAGGAGTAATTAAAAGTGTTTCTAAACACTATTATAATAATAATAATAATTTAAATTATTAATAAATAATATTTAAATTATGTTATTTGGCCGACTTACTTGAGTTTGGCACCTAGTTAAATATTTGAATTTCTTTGTCTTAGCCGACCTATTGGAAGGCTCTTGTGAACATCTATTTAAGCAAGTCTCTAGTCTATTCTTGAAGAACACAAATCTAGAGTCATTCTTGTGCAGATCTTCATGGACGTAGCCCTCTGGAATCCTCACCTAGTTGAGACAATCACCTCTCCTGGCAGATTTGCGACTTGCGTACATCTCAACGCCATCACTCATAGCATTGTCTCTATCTACAAGTTGCGATTGTGGCAGCAACCCAACCTTAACAATCCGGCCAAGCCTCTGGCTTTGAGCGACACATCCTATTGGAGCAACATCAAGTTTGATCATGCACTACACTTACTGGCAAAGGGCGACTGAACCTCCTGCTGTTATTCACACTTATCAAGAAACCACAGCATCAAGACGGATCACTCATAGTGCATATACATCCAAGGGAAACTCTTCACAAACTAATGAGGGCGACACACAAACTAAGGATTCTTCACGGCCTCCAGTTCCGCACTAGTCACGAATCCAACATTCCTGTGCAGATCATCACAGCAGCGATATGCATTGAAGACCTGGCCAGATGCAAGGACATTCACGATCGGAATTTGGATCATTCCTAGCACAGGTGATAGTCAACTTGGCCATAGTCATCGAGCGACTCTCTTGACCCTCAAATTAAAACGATCTAATCAACATCAGGAGTTCGAGACATCAGCAAAAATGGGCAAAGTGATCTGCATATTCCAAGATGCGACACAATCCATATCCCGCGATCTGGCTTGTTTCCAATTCGGCATGGTCAGATATAATCACAGAAATATACGATTGCTCTATCGACAGTAAAAGGTCGAATATCTGTCTTGATGTAATCATTCACTGTAATGAGCAGTTTTCCGTTGTTTCAATTTGCAGAACTGTGTGTTAATTGATTTCAATTCATAGATACCTCCAGTTATAGATGCGTACATGTCGGAATGTTTGTTTCATAATCTGTTCAGATAATTGATTATTGAATGTGTATTGGGAGCTTTTGTCTTTCATTTTTTGTGCAAGCATCTTACAAATATTAATCTATAATATATAAGCATTATTTTGTCGTGGTTTTTTCCCGTAAGGGTTTCCACGTAAATCATGTGTTCTCATTGTGTTCTTAATTGCTAGATCTTGCATATGTGTAGTTGATGTGATTGATTGAGTTTGGAAAAGTAAAAATTTGCATTATACTAATTCACCCACCCCCTCCCCCCTCTCAGTATAACCGTGTGCTCATCAAAATCAGCTTAAGGGTTGCCTTGGCACGAGAGGCCTTACCCTAATGATGTTTGCCAAGTACAAAACCTTGACAAACTCACTCAATGCATGAAATATTGAAAAGACCAATCACCATCAACTGCTAAAGATACCTCTAACTCAAATGAACAAACCATTTGTACCAAAGCTTGCTCTAAGAGTCGGCATGAGCAATGAGGGACGATCTTGAAGAAGACTCAAAACCATCAAAATTATACAAACGAGATCCATGATCAACACTCTCTATAGCAATAACAATCTCAAGTTCCTATAACTCTCAAATTACTACATCATGTGATGTAAACTCAACTATATTTCCCTCACAAAAATGAAAAATTTAATAAACAAACAAAAGTTGATAGAAATCTCTAGAACCAATAGATCGTTGATGCAACCATCTACCAATTGTACTGTGTCTAATCCCAAAACAAGAATCTATGAAAAGTCTCCAACTACAATATGAGAAGTACTATGTAATTTCCCCTTCAGCTTCCTGAGCCTTAATGAAGGCCATTAGCCTATTTTGTTTATGTAAGCTATTTGGTAAGTTAAAAACAAGAGAATAATTAATTAATTAAATAAAGTTGTTGGAATAAAGTAATTTTCAAATGATTATATTTAATTAAAGTGAAGTTTGTAAAAGCTCAAAATATAAAGATAAAATATTAAGTCACTTTGAGCAGGAAGTGCGAGAAATAATATAAAAATTAAAAAGGCGTATTGGGGTAAGAATGAGTATTCTAGTGAAAATATTTTTACAGTGAAAGCTTCTTCAAACCCTTGCTTCTCAGAGAGCTTGAATTTTATAGTCGAAGGACAAAAACCCTTGTGATAATTGAATTCGTGGACGAAAGCCCACCTAGTCAATAAAGTGATTTCTTCCAGAAGTCACCATTGTGCTGAAGGATTTTGGGAATTGGAAATTGTAATTTGAAGATTTCAATTTTATTAGTAATTATATGAGTGGCTGCACTACCAGGAATAATTGTCATTGTTGAGGGTCTTGGTCACTGGTAAGAAGTGTTTATATGTATTGGGTTGTTCTTCAAATACCCTGGCTGTCAAACTACAGCTTTGAGGTTGTTTTATTAGTCATAGAAGGTGCAAGGGATTGAGGGAGGATATTAGAAATTAAGATACCAATATCAGTCAACGCAACACAAGCAATAGGTCGCATTAGGAGTTTAGGGCATGCAAAAATCACTTTGAGGGTCACATGGGGTATTCCAGAGGCCATGAAAGACATATCAAAGATTGCGCTGAGCATTTTAGAGGACACGTGAGGTATTCAGGGGGTGATCACTATGTTTGGGAAGTCACGTCTGACATCTGGGAGGTTGCGACAGACTTTCGGAAGGTCACTCCAAGAATTGTGGTCTATATAACACCATAGAAGGATTTACGTCATCCAGAACAAGATTAAAGAAGGTCGATACAATATTTTAATGTTGGAATTCGCTTGAGAACCATTACACTATGCTGTCCAATCTGTAGAAGTTGCCAAGCTCAACTAAAGTCCAAACGACTTACCCAGTTGACTAGCAATCCTTGTTGACTCACCAAGGAGCTGCTCTTGGTATGGAATCACAATGTGGGATGTGGAGGTAATTCAAGAAGCTTGCTGAGGCCAGCTCTACCCGGTTCACATTATTAGACCTGCAGCATTAATTTATGTAACCAGGTTTCCACTTGGATGTCAGCTGCCTGGTGATGCTTCCTATATAACAGCAAGTTGCTCCCACTATTCTATGAGGTTAGAATTATTGCTTACTTATGATCTAGTATTGGAACATTTATAATTTGAATTCAGAAATTTGCAGAAGCTTTTATGTGATCAGTCAAAGTTTAACTTGCAAAATTAGAACTATCACATTTGGTTCATGCATACAATTTTATCAAACACTTATGCAAAACCCTGCAAAGCAACCAAACAAACAATTCTGAAATACTTAAAAAAAAATCAGTAAGGGTTATTACATACTATTGTCAAAAAATGGATAAAATAAATCATGTGAATGTGTCATATGGTGAGAAGCACTTAAATAAAGTATCCAATCATGTGAGGATAAATCCTGCCAAGCCCATGCACAAAGGGCTTGTCCTATACTTGTGGAAGAGGGCTTGGAAATAGACATATTATGCCATTGTATGGCTTCCTCCAAAGCCTCTAAATTCTGCCAACATTTGGATTTATTGTGCCCAAGCTTGCCACAAAAAGTACAAGGATAGCCTATCTTCTTCTTTTTCTTGGAGGAAGACTCGCCTAACTTAGAAGAATGAGAGGGAGGTGTAGACTTCTGAGAATTCTTATACTTTGGTTTCGAGGGAGACTCACCACTTGAAGTAGATTTTGTCTTAGGCTTCTGCCTATACCTACCTTTGCTCTTGGATGATTGAGCCACCAATGCGTAGCTCTTAAAACTAGGAAATCCAGCTAAATAAGCTTTGGATTTTCCCTAGTAAGTTGCTCACAAAACAACCCAAAGGTCGGCATCTTAAAACCAATTCCTAAGGCATCCATGGTGGCGTAAAAAATAGAGAACACCTAAAATGGTCCCTTCAACTTAGACAGAATAAAGAAAATAAATTCTTTATTTGTTTTATCTCTTCCACAACCTTTTAAATATGACAAAATCAACTTGAACTTAGCAAGGAAGATCTCAAAGAAAACCATTAAAAGAGAGTGAAGTCAAATCTGCCTTTAATTGCAAAACATGAAACTCATTAATGGTGCCAAACAAATCATCACATTTGTCCCATACTCGCTTTTGCACTCCACAATATGAAAAAACAAATCATCTGATTTGAGCAATCCAATTAACCCCATAGCCTCATCTAACTTGTTTCTATGAGCAAATTTTTCAAACTCTAATGAATTCTAAAGGCTTTTCAACAAACATTTGCCATAGTCCTTTAGACTTGTAATGACCCCTTTTTGAAATGGGATTGTAATAATAATAAATTAAAATATAAAAATATAATATAATTATAAAATATAAAATCAAAGTTTAGTTTTATCAAAAGGTCAAGGGCATGTGAAGAATCATAACTATTGGAAGAAAAATATATATAAGAGACACTAAACAAGGAGAAGTAAGCACCATATGAAGAATACATCTTTTATTATCTGATTATTACTCCTTTGGAGCATGGAATTGCAATTCATTTAACCTGAGGATGAAACCCCTCATGGCACAAATCAAAGGACAAAAACCCTTTTATTTTTCTTGCTGAATTTGTGGACAAAAACCCTTACTCAGGCAAATTAAGAAATTATTTACCAAAGGCATTAAACTGCTGTAAACTTGAAGATAATTGACAATGCTAAAAAAATAATACCTGATATAAGTCTGTGCAGATTTCTGAGTATCCAAAGCAATTTAATAAATTTAATATTTACAGTAATTATAAAATCAAGAATTCTTATTAATAATCAATGGTGCAAGTTTCTATTTTGTGTGCTAGGGCTTGAAAATAAAGAAATTAAAAAGGGGACATTACAAGACTATAATTGTTGTCTCATTTTTAGTTTCCATGTGTGATAATTGTGTGAAGTGAAAAGCTCAATAGCCCTAGGTTCTACCATAATAGCAATAAAACACCAAGTGAACAAAAAAGGTAATGGACACTTAAATTGTGCTTTACACCCCCAACCCCAAAATGTTGTAAATGCAACCCCTCTAACAAAAACTAATAGGCACTTAAGTGCAATTTTTACAATGGACAAGCCTAATTTGCCACACTTTGATCTTTACAATTTTCAGAAGAAAAAAAATGCTTATTAAACAAAAGATTAGAGGTAACAAACAGATTATTCACACTTTCCTAATAAAATTAAAAAAATTGTCGAAATTCCACTTTGTAAGCAAAAGTAATGTGTGTCAAAAAAAATTCAAGAAATGGCTTGAAACAAAAATTAGTAACTTGAAGCAATATCTAGAAAAATCACCTAGAACACTACGTAGTGCTCAAAAAGAACATCTCGTCAACTACAAGAAATTGAAAATCCGACATTGTGGGCGACAACTATGGCTCCCAAAAAAAATCCTCCAAAGGCTAAAAAACTAAACTAAGCACTACTTTGGTGGCACCACTAGCAGCAATTGGGCAAAAGCTATGGCTCTCGAAATAAAAAAACTCTGTCAAGGTCTAAAAAACTAAACTAAGCACTGCTTGGTGGCGCCACTAGCAGTGAAGCATAGCATTGGCACAACCATTGGTGATGTAGGCAAAGCAACACAAATTTAAGCCCCCATAGGCTGAGTAGAACCAAGGGCTAATGCCCCATATGAGCAACCACTAGTGCTTAACAATGCTGATGAAACCCCCTGGGCATTGTGATAAAATGGCAAGACCCACACAGTATGGCAAGCAACAGAAATCTAATGCAAATGTGACATATGTTGTACCCTATAGTATGGCCAACCAATAAAAACACCTTAAAATCTGCAACAAACAAACCATACCTTATAATTAAGCAGGGAATATTTTATTGTAGATCTGACGCAAGAATCTTTTGAGGATGATACAATTACTATGTAGCAGTCATACAGATCATACAACTATACAGACTACGTACAACTAAAAAATTGATGCCCTTCAAAAAAGGTGAAAACTACAATTCGTTGAACTCTATCGAGTTTATTGTCAATCCATATAGATTTAGGCCTTCTAAAGTCAATAGTTAAGTCAAATTTGGCTTAGGATGCACCACATGAAAAAGCTTGGAAAAAACCCCTGGAAAAATAGAACGGGTTTACAAATTAAGACCTCTAATACCATGTTGAAGTTACCAAAAGGACTCATAGGAGAAAATCTTCTGCAACACCAAAATAACCTTCCACACAAGAGAGAAACAATGAAAATGCTGTAATGCCAAACTAGTACAATAGTATACATTGCAACGGAATAAAATGTACATAGAAGACCCTTGTATATATAGGCAAAGGTAAGACATAAGACATGAGATTATGACAAGTGTCACGATCCCAGAACTTGAGAAAAAAAGTAAATGCCCTAATTAAACTTAACTAACTAGGTGTGAAAAAGACCCAAAAAGGAAACTAGTTAGGGAATACCCCCATTCACACCAACAAAATGTCACCCCAAATATATATATATATACATAGTCACTGTATTCGGCGAATATCATCTATGAAATTCGAATTTTGTTGAATTTCAAAATTTAATTAAAAATTCATTCAAATTCGTCATTATATTCGTACGGTATAAGCCATAAAAAAATTTATTTTTTTTAAATGTTTTTTACAGTTTTGAATAGATTTTTAGGGTGTCGGGATGGGAGCAATGAATGAATGAAGAGAAATGCCTTCATCGGAAGAAACGAGGGGTTTTTCTACTGCTGTTGTTCTGGGCTTGGCTGCCATCCATCTGAGCCGAATGGCAACTTCTTGGATTCCCTTTCAGTAGAATGGGTATACAACAGGAGTATCTTACCTTACAGGAATGAAACCCAAGCCGGCGCGTAAGTAAGCCCCTTTCAGCAAGCGCGATAAGATAAGTTAAGGTAGTCGGTGAGGATCCTAATCACAGACGTCATTCTCTTTGTTAACTTCCCCGGAACTATCTATATCGTTGATCTTGTTTGCCTATGTTCCACACGCTTGCCTCTGGTAATTCTAAGCTTCCATCAATCTTAGTCGCCAATATGCCTGAAAGGGTATTATTTATTTAACCCAAACAAACAGATTTTGTAGAAGAATGCTCCATTATGGACGGCTAATATATTGACCAGTAACAAAATTTGGCTTTCAAATTTCGCTTTTTCACTAAGATATAAACTATAAATTATATTAATATAATATAATATAATTTATATTATTATAAATTATAAACTATAATAATAACTTATAATTTATATTTATTAATATATATTTATATTTTTAATAATATAAATTTTAACATGTTAAAAATTAATTAAATATATACTGATACAAAATTGTAATATTAAATTAATTTAAATATACTTTAATTTTTGTAGTGATTTCAAATCTATTTATCAATGGTAAATTATTTTGTGATATATTACTTATATTTATAAAAATAAAATAAAATTTACATAAGGCGAATTTAATCCGAATTTTTTACTTTTCGAATTTTTTTCTTGTCGAATTTCATCCGAATTTCAATGTTGCCGAACTTGAATTCGAATTTGAATCTTGTGACTTAGTATATATATATATATATATATAAACATATGCATACATTCATTGTATGTATGTAGATATATATACGTATATATAAACATATATATATCTACATACATACACTGTATGTATGCATATGTTTATATATATATATATATATATATGTGGGGTTGACCCTGCAGTGCAACGGTTAAGTTGCAAGGGCAGCAGTTGGGCTGTCTAAGGTTCGAATCCCACGACTTGCTCTGATGGAGTGAAAGCTTAAAGTCAGTTTCGACACCATTGGGCCCAGTGGAGCGAAAGTTTAAAGGAGGTTTAGACACCATCAGGTCACAAGGTTGTGGTTGATTTCAGGGTGTTGCCCCTTAGCAGCGATTTACCAAACAAAATATATATATATATATATATATATATATGTGTGTGTGTGTGTGTGTGTGTGTATGTATACATATACATATATATGTATATATATATCATAATTTACAGCTTCTCATTTGTTCTTTGATGGTGGGAAATTGTGATGACCATGTCATCATGGTGTTTCTAGCATTCTAATAACTTATGGTGATGCCACTTTTCTAAATGAACAAGAAGCATACATGTCCACACAACATAGAGGACAAAATAGTTGGAAAAATCAAAGAATTATGCAAGACAATACATTTAGATGCACCGTGACAAAAATCCATTACATTTTTATATGTATCTTACTAGTCTGTCAACATAAGTTGTGACTTAGTATATATATATATATATATATAAACATATGCATACATTCATTGTATGTATGTAGATATATATACGTATATATAAACATATATATATCTACATACATACAATGTATGTATGCATATGTTTATATATATATATATATATATATGGGGTTGACCCTGCAGTGCAATGGTTAAGTTGCAAGGGCAGCAGTTGGGCTGTCTAAGGTTCGAATCCCACGACTTGCTCCGATGGAGTGAAAGCTTAAAGTCAGTTTCGACACCATTGGGCCCAGTGGAGCGAAAGTTTAAAGTCGGTTTAGACACTATCAGGTCACAAGGTTGTGGTTGATTTCAGGGTGTTGCCCCTTAGCAGCGATTTACCAAACAAAATATATATATATATATATATATATGTGTGTGTGTGTGTATGTATATATATATCATAATTTACAGCTTCTCATTTGTTCTTTGATGGTGGGAAATTGTGATGACCATGTCATCATGGTGTTTCTAGCATTCTAATAACTTATGGTGATGCCACTTTTCTAAATGAACAAGAAGCATACATGTCCACACAACATAGAGGACAAAATAGTTGGAAAAATCAAAGAATTATGCAAGACAATACATTTAGATGCACCGTGACAAAAATCCATTACATTTTTATATGTATCTTACTAGTCTGTCAATATAAGTTGATAATATGAAAAGTAGGAAGAAAAGGCATTTTTCTATTAGAACCACTCAGTCCTAATTCTTTCCTTTTTATAATAAAGGCTTTGGACACATATGCTTTGTAAGTCATTTCTTGAGCTATTATAATTATAAATAATCCCATATGCTTGAGAAATAGTAGTTAGCTTGAATAGAACTAATATAATTATAAGGTATAGGCTATTGTAAGAGCATCCATGAATTATATTGTATTGAGCATTGCTTAATGGAGGTTGCCCCCTCAAAGAGGCCAACGAGATTCTATAATAAAAAAATTCCAATCAATACAATATTATTCTTGTGTTTCCATTTCAGCATTTGTTTTTATATTGTGTTTCTAGCTAATTTTTTGCAAGGAAAAACACCACATCTAGTATCAAAGCTCTTTCCAAGGTGGAGATCTGTTGCAATGATTTTACTCTCAAGGCTTATACAACTATCATTGTATGCTCTCACCTCACCCTTTCAAGATCTTGGTAACTAGAAAGTGATTACAAAAGTTGAAAATTCTTCCAAAAATTTACCCTTTTTCTTTGTATTTTTTTGTGTTTTTAGATACAAACCTTGTATCGAGGATTTTAGAATGTCACAAAAGAGTTATCATTCTAAGCAGAGTTGGATTCCCCATATAGATTCCAGTGAAGATTGGAGGAGTTGCCCTTCCAAACCACGGCATCAAATGGCCTACAATCTTGTGCTTCCTGGAACTCTCCAGTATATTGGAAGACCAAATAGGCTTTTTCGAAACCTAGCCCTAGGAAGCCATTAGTTGTCTATCACTTCTGATGCACTTGTAAGTGGTTAGCGCTGAGAAGTTATTCACACCATACTAGATCTACTAGGATCTATATATTCACAAACTCACAAATCAAACACTCCCTGTAGCAACCTTCCTTTTTACCTCTTGCCTCTTGTCCCTCCTAGCCTATTTGGAAGCAAGCTAAAACCACCACCAATGACTATTTTCTTCAAAACCAAAAAATTGCAAGGCACAGCAATACATGCAAAAGAGCTTGAATAGCACCACCAACGGATATTATTTTAAAAGTCAATAGAATATAGAACCAGCAATGCATGCAAAAGGGTTTAAAAAGCACAATCAACACACAGTTGACAATTCTAAATCCTAGTACTGTGAAGCAAATCGGAATGAAGATTTTCCCTAGAGGAATCTAGAATAAAAAAAAATGTCTAAAAAAAGTTTGTATTTCCTTTTTTACATTTGAGCAATACTCTCGTTGCAAATGTCTTGATATGCAAATCATTTTGAGACATAATTCTACAAACAAACAAAAATCGGCACCCCACCCACCTCATGTTTATCCGGCACCCACAAAATGGAACAAAAATTTGCCAATCTAGAGACTCAAATTTTATAATTGACACAAATGATCCATGGTCTTAATGCACAAAATGCAATGCTCTCCAATCAATTCAATAGTAAGTGGCCACCTAAAAGTGGAAATTTATCTGGATATGTGCCCCATGGCCCAAATTTGGACTTCCCTAGATTTGACAACAACGATCCTACTAGTTGGCTTTATAGAGCTGAACAGTACTTCAGTCTCCATAATACTTACACAATGTATAGAGTCCCTATTGCATCCCTCCACTTGGAGAAAGTTGTCTAATGGTATATCAAGTGTCCTGATGAACCCAATTGGGCAATTTTTTTCACACAATTGTTAGTTTGATTTGGCCCTAGGGCCTATGAGGATTTTATCAATGCTCTTACCAAATTCTATCAAACTAGCACAACTTGTGAATATTAGATCGAATTTGAGTAACTGGCCAATCACATTCAAGGCTTATCTAACACCTTTTTCACAAGTTGCTTGCCTTAAGGATCCAATCTGCTCTATGGTCAAAATATTCAAACCTAATAACATGATCGAAGCTTTGAGTTTAGTAAAACTCGCAAAGGATAAGCTTACTGCTCAAAATTGTTTTTCAGATTTTGCTCCCTTCAAGAACACCATAGCACCACACCCTCTTCTACCACAACCTCCAAAAACCACTCCCAATAGACCCTCACCAAAGCTAAAATGCAAGCTAAACAAGAAAAGGGGCTATGCTATAAATGTAATGAAAAATTCACAAGAGACCACAAATATGTGGAACAAAAGATATATCTTCTCAATGTCAAGTCACTTCCAAGTGCTAAGGATTGGGAAGATGCTCTAGAAACCCAAGAAGAAAAATTGTCAACTATTGATTCCTCTCCTATGGATGCTCAAATCTTGTCCATGCCCTAGCAATGGTAACCACTACTCAAACTATGAAAGTCAAAGTGTATTTCATGAGATTTCCCTCGCTATTCTCATTGACTCTAGTAATGCGCATAACTTCATTGATCCACAACTCAACAAACAAGCTCATTGCTTTGTGTATCCATGCTCTAGTTTCAAAGTTATGGTCGTCAATGGTAGAATTTTGCATTGTAAAGGGAAATGCCGAAATGTTTGCATTACTATAGGGGACTATAACCTCTATTCAACTATGTTTGTCTTACGCTTAGGCAGCTATGATGTAGTTCTTGGGGCTCAATGGTTGCATACACTTGGACCAATCGTGTGGGATTTCTCTAAACTTTGGATGCAATTCTCTAATAATGGGCAAAGATACACATTGAAGGCTCTAACCCCTGGATCTACTAGACTTACCAGCTCATATCAGATAGAGACTTCTTAAAACAAACTCCCATGGGATCATCGCTTAATTATGCTCAATTTAGTTCAGCCCTCCTTCCGATTCTAGCCCCCATGCAAAATTGCAACAAATTTTGGATAAACATGCCACAATGTTTGCCAAGCCTACCGAGTTATCACCTCAACATCTTGAAGACTATAGCATCCAATGCCTTCCAAGGAGCGCACCTCCTAAGATTCGCCCCCTTACAAGTATTTGTTCCTCCTTAAAACAAAAATTGAAAAGTTAGTATATGAACTCCTTAAGAACAATATCATTCATCCCAACACTAGCCCATACTCTTCACTATTTTTCTCATTTGCAAAAAAGATGGGTCTTGCAACTTTATATTGAATTCATGAGTTGAATAAACTCACTAGATTACAGACGAATTTCCTATTCCAATGATTGATGAGTTACTTGATGAGCTTCATGGTGCTCAATTTTTCTCCAAATTAGATCTGCAACTTGACTATCAACAAATTCCTATCAACGAAGTAAATTTTCCAAAGGCAACTTTTACACTCGTGATGGTCACTATGATTTTTTTATCATGCCCTTTAGGCTCACTAAAGCCCCATCCACCTTCCAAGGATTGATGAACAAACTCTTTCGGCCCGCCCTTCATAAATTCATCTTGATCTTCTTTGATGACATTTTGATCTATAGCAAAACATGGCCGAAAATTTGCAACACTTTCACTTGGCATTACAGCTTGTAGATAATCAATTGTGCCAAGCGCTCTAAGTGCTCCTTTGGTTAAAAGGAAATTGAGTACCTTGGACATATTGTCTTCCTAGCTAGGGCCATACAAACTTGGCCACAACCCAAGCACTCAAAATCCTTTGTACATTTCTAGCTCTCACGGGCTACTTTCAAAAATTTGTCAAAGACTATGGAAAAATTGTCACTCCACTGACTAACTTGCTCAAAAAGGGCGTCTTCTCATGGAGCACTACTATAGAGCATGCCTTTAAGGTCCTCAAGTAGGTTGTGTACAACACTTGTTCTCACAATGCCCAATTTCTCCAAACCATTTGTCATTGAAAGTGATGCTTGTGAAAATGGCATTGGTGTTGTTCTATAGTGTTGTTCTCATGCAAGATGGTCACCCCATCACCTTCACTAGCAAAGTTCTATCAAGGCGCATTTCATTATGCTTCACCTATGACAAAGAAATGATGGCCATCTTACATGTTGTTAGCAAGTCGCAACCATATCTGGTTGGGAACATTTTTGTGTCAAAACGGATTATTAGTAGAAATCTCAAATATTCCTAGAAGCATTGAGTATCCTCCTCAACTCAACAAAAAAGGATCACCAAACTCATGGAGTATGACTGTGAGATCAATTATACGAAGGGTAAGGAGAATGTTGTTGTTGATGCTCTCTCTTGCCAATCTAAAGACATTGTGTCCCTATGTGCAATTTCTATGCCACTTTTGGATAGGATGCAAGATCTCCAACAAGAATGGCAAAAAGACCCACCCACACTATGTCTCATCCACTAACTTTCTATAGACCCTACTTAATCACCCGATTGCTCTTCGGATGGACAACATTTAAGATACAAAGAATGCTTGGTTTTACTTCTCAACTCTATTCTACATCATAAAATTCGTCTTGAACTGCATGAATCTCCCTAGTGTGGACCTTCAAGGTTTTTGAAAACATACAAGTGGGTTCGTCAAAATTTCTTTTGGCATGAGCTTAAGGAGGATATTAAGTGGTTTGTTGCTAAATATGATGCATGCCAATGCCACAAGGGTGAAACAAAGACAACTCTAGGCTTGCTCAAACCATTGCCCATCATAATTGAATTTGGACAAATATTCCCATGGATCTCATTGAAGGCCTTCCAAAGTCTAGCAAAAAACCAATCGTATTTGTGATGGTGAATCACATCTCCAAATATTTTTGTGCCTTGGCCTCCTACACCTCCTCCACCTTAGCCCAAACCTTCCTCAACCAATTTTCCATCTCCATGGCATTCCCTCTTCTATAAATGATGTAGCATTTACAAGCCATTCTGGAAATAATTATTCAATAGAAATGGCACAAGATTGAAAATGAGCTCTAGCTATCACCCCCACACAAATGGTCAAACTAAAATAGTCAACAAATGCTTGGAAAAATATCTCCAATGTTTTGCATCTAAGCAATAACACCATTGGGTAAAGTGGTTACCGCAAATAGAATCATGGTACAACACCTTGTATCACACTACCATGAAAATGACCCGTATGAAACAATTTATAGGAAAAAACCACCATCCCTTGTATCTTACATTATAAACAATTCTCCAATCAATGCAATAGACACTACCCTAAGCACGCAGGATAGCATTCTTCAAATCATTCGAGAAAATCTCCACATGGCTTGAAACCCCATGAAGCTACAAGCTGATCGACAACATTTTGAACATGATTTCCAGACTGACAATACAGTTTTCTTCCAACTGCAGCCTTATAAATAGTCCTCCTTGCAATGAAAGGTTGCCAGAAGCTTACCCCTAAGTTTTATGGCCATTACAAAGTTCTTCTACATATCAGTCTAGTAGCTTACAAGCTAGAACTCCCACCTTCCTCTCATGTTCATCATTTCTTCCACATCTCTTGTTTAAAGAATGTCCTTGGCCACCATGTCACTACTCAAACCATTTTTGCTGAGCGCAATGCCAAAAGATCCATCATTCTCTAGCCAAAAGCAGTCTTGGATACACACTCACACCAACTTCACAACCACAAACTCACTAAGGTCTTGATCTAGTGGCATGGTACACCCTAAAGATACTACTTGGGAACCCCTTTGCCAAATTCAACAACAATTTCCTTCCCTTTTGCTTTGAGGACAAAGCTTTTCAAGGAGGAGGGCATGTTAGGGTTTGTAAGTCATCCCTTGAGCTATTATGAATAATCTCATATACTTGGGAAATAGTATTAGCTTGAATACAATCAGTACAAATATAAGGCAAAGGCTATTGTATAGGCATCCATGAATTATATAGTATTGAGCATTGCTCAAGGGAGGTTGCCCCCTTGAAGAGGCCAGCAATATTTTGTAATGTGATTCTGCCAATCAACACAATTTTAATACTGTGTTTCCATTTCAACATTTATTTTTCTCTATTTCCTGTTTCTAGCTAATCCATTGCAAGGAGGAACATCACATCTAATAACAACACAACACACTAAGCCCAATGAGGAAAAACAAAAACATAAATTCAAAGCTCTTTTAGGAGATGGGCCTGTTTAAAAAAAAGAATGTGTGTCCATGACTCTGCTGATATAATATATAAAATGCCTTTACTGCAAATGTCTGTAATGAAACACAGCACAAGTTTTTCACAATAAGACATTCCACACGAACTAAGAAAAAGTTGGCTTTTGAAGGCAATGAGATTCATAGTTTTTCTAAGCAAATGGACTAATATTTTGGTTGAATATTGGTAACAAACGCCAACTTAAAATGCTTTTTAATTATTTCAAACAATTTAGATTCTTTTTAAGAATATAACATTACAACCAAGATGCAGTTGGTTTTTTAATCACACCACTCAGAAAATGACTAATTAGTTTAAGTACATTTATGTCCCAAGATTTAACTATGCCTTTATTGTTTACATCAATTGCAGCATTTCTGATTCACAATATCAAGCTACACCATAGACTAAGACAACAGGTAATAGTATTGAAGATGTTTTAAAGAACATGGTGTAAAATGATCGTCAGATCAACAAGCACACCTTTGCAAGAAGAGGCTTTGCTTCTTCTATGACTGAACCAACCCTTTCTGCCAAATCATATGTTTTAGTAATACTTATGTCATCCATTTGCCGACCAAGCCTGGTGAAAATTCCAACCAGCTCATCCAAGCTGACACCCTGTTCACCTTTAATCCTCTGTCTATCACAAACAATTAATCCTTCTTTGCTGCAATCAGGATCAAGAGGGCCCGCTGTAGCGTTTGGAATAGGTGGCCGTGGCGTGATGTCAATTAAAGTTTCCATAAGAAGACCAGACTGATTCACCTCCACAAATGAATTTCGAGGAATAACAATTCTATCATCCACAACCTGTAAAAAAAGAGTGCTAAAGTCAGGACCGTCAGAACTAAAGCTATGATAATATCCTAGAGCCAATTTAAGCAAGAAGGAAAATTAGAAACTGCCAATCTTATGTTCTAATACAATGCCTGGTTTATTTCTTATAATAGGAAAAAAAATGTGCTTAATGTCTCATAGAGGGCTGCCCATTAATGGGATGATCAGAAAAAAACTATTGAGATTAGCATTATTGTGGAAACCACCTTTGGAGGGCTTTTGTAAACTTAATTTTGATGGTGCTTCAAGGGGGAATCCAGGACCCTGGTCACATCCTCTTCAGAACAGTTCTTAAGAGGTGGGACATTCTTTCTAGGTTGATCCAATAACAACACTGAGGTTAAGGCTTTGTTTGAAGACATCAAGATTGCAGCCTCAGTGAGCTGTAGAAATTGATCATTGAGGGCAATCCCCAGGTGATTGCTGCAGGAATGATCAAAAGGGCTGCTAAAAGTTGGACACTTAGTAACTGCCTTTCACAGGCATGTCATCTGTGTGAACATTTTGAGGCAGTCATCTTTCCTTCGCTGCTTTAGAAAGTGCAATAAGGCAGTGGACCTTTTGGCTAATGCGAGCATCACTAGGATTAGAAATAATTCAGAGGAACAGGAAAGCCTCCCTCCCATTCTTTCTGTGGATTCGTCAAAGTGTGTGCCAATTTTGAATCCCCTCCTTGGGGGGAGTTAAGTTTTAATTTTGGCCATTGAGTGTGGAAAATCTTTGCCTGGGCTTAACAGATCATCCCCTGAGCAAAAGCTTCATCATTATTTATGGATAGTTTGCCCCTCACATGGCATCATTTAAGATATGCTGACCGCAGCTAGCATTTGATGTGCTCCCTCCAATTTTTTTTGCAGGAAGATGGTTGTATATCGTGGAGTAAGTAAGGTTTGAGCCCCCATTGTGTTTGGCATTCCTTTCCTGAGGTTAATAGCTTCCTTTGAAGGGTTGTGTGGCATGTTTTCAGGCTCTCTAAAAGATGCAGCAGCACAAGGCATTTTTTCATGATTCCCCTTAAGATGGTTCTGTTTCTAATTGATGGCTCTGAAATACTTCTTCAATTCCAAATTTGGAGACCCTAAAGGTTGTCAAGCTCATCCTTGGTCAGGTCAGAATTGGGAATACAGGTATTCGCAGAATCAGGGCCACATTTGCAGCTGATTTCAAAGAAAAACTAGATGCAGCTCATCCATCATAGAATGGGTCCTAAGCAGGGTTTTGCCCACAGCAAACAATTTTGCTCTGTGCGAAAGTTCTGGGGAAGATAGTGCTAGAGCAAAAGAAGAACCACCAAGAACTACAGCAGAGGAAGTTCTTGCCCTCCAGAGGGAAGGTCAAATGGTTTAATCTCCGAAAGAGGAATTGGTTTCCTTTTCCCAAGATCTTCCAATGTATTTAGGTGATCTGTAGACAATTCACCATGAGGGGTGTTTGGGGACATCTAATCTGTTTTCCTTTCCAACAAATTCAAAAGACAGCTTGTTTCATGCAGAAAAGTGCTCTTTATTAAAGCAAGTTGTGTAGTTTATTGTTGGGGCAGAAGCTAAGGGAGAAGCAATGGAGGAAGACATGTGTTGTGTGAAGCATGCACCATTTGTTCTTAGTGCAGAAGCTAAGGGAGAAGCAATGAAGGAGAACATGTGTTGTGTGAAGCATGCGCCGTTTGTTCTTACTGCAGAAGCTAAGGGAGAAGTAGTGGAGGAGGACATGTATTGTGTGAAGCATGCGCCCTTTGGGCAAGCAATGGAGTTAGAGCTACTGACAAACTTGGTATGTAATGTCCCCTTTTCTAGCTCGCATTGTATGATGTTGTTAGCCTATTTCTCCATGGTTCTGTAGACTAACTAGGGCTTTTAAGGAATCTTGAGGATTTTTGGCCTAGGAAATTTTCGTTGCAAGTCAATCTGGAGGCAATTTTGGCATACTTACTATTTTTAGTAAGTCATTAATGCTATTAATAGTAATTCATCAGGCAGGCCGTGATCTCCAGTGACAGTGTCTTTTCAATGGAAAATTGGTTATTATCGTCAGATGATTTCAGTTCCATTGGTTTAATTCATCTTTGCATTAATAAAGTTTCAATTATAAAGTTAAATTCAATTATTTAACTTTATTAATTTGAGTCTAAAATTAAGTGGGAAAATGAATAGTAAAAGGGGGTCCCTTATTTTAAAATACATGAGACATCAAAAAGGCAAAAAGGAAGTTTATGTTTTATCCCACATTGGTTAAAAGTGTGAATGAGCTCTTATGAAAAGCTTATAAAAAGTGTTGCAAGGGCTCACTTTCAGCCATGCTTGGTATATGCTTGGTTTATTATTTTCAAAAGAATTGGGAGCCTTGGCTTTCAGCAAGTTTGAGGACGGAAACCCTCGAGCTTGGAGGCAGTGGACGGAAACCCATTGTCTATTGGAGATATCACTCAGGTGTCTCACTTTGTGTTTCAAAGTCATATTTCTGGTGGTCCAATCTGATTGTAAGTTATGTGGCTACGATTGAATATTTCTATTGTTATTCAGATATTCTACTAAAGATTTTAACGCAATATTCATATTTAATTTCAGATCTCCATTTCAGTCTAATATTATATGATTTTTCAGTATAATCTGTTGGATAAATAGAAAGCAGTTTGCATGCAAATTGTTTGTTAAATTTTCTGTGGAACATTTGGGAAAAATTGGGACAAATATCCATAGGGAATGTTTCATGCTAAAACCCTTATTTTTATAGATTAAGCATGTACTTCTGTGTGGTCATTCTAGGGTGATGGAATTTGGCTTAGTGGACTTTTTATCTTTTTGTGGGGCCGGATTTTGGACAGTTAGGCCCTGCTCCTATCAGTACAGAGATTTTTGGACAGTCTACAGTTGGCTATTGGAGGTTGTATTCAGTGTTTGGATTTATACAGTTATTGTATTTTGCAGTGTTCCACGGGGACGCGTTCCCCCCCAAAAATGGCGCGTTTCCGAAACGGGGGACGTCTCGGGGATTGGGGGACGGGTACTTGGCGTCTCCTGCCGTCCCGCCACCGCCGCCGGTGCTCCGCCGGAGACGGGGAAACGTCTCTGCGTCTCCCAAGGAGACAGGGAGACGAGGAGACGTCTCCAAGTTTCCTTGGGAGACGTCTCCAAGTCTCCAAGTCTCCAAGTCTCCTTGGGAGACGTCTCCAAGTCTCCAAGTCTCCTTGGGAGACGCCTAGGAGTTTCCTCGGAGACTGGGAGACGCCCAGGAGTTTCCTGGGAGACTGGGAAACGCCCAGGAGTTTCCTGGGAGACTGGGAGACGCTCAGGAGTTTCCTGTATTTACTATTTACTACATTTTGAGTTTTGACATTTTGCTATTAGTATTTGTATTTAGTAATTTACTATTTAGTTTACTGTTTTACTATTTGCCATTTGGCATTTGCTACTCATTGTAATGATGAATCATGTAATCATCTTTATAGACTTTGTGATATCTCATATGACATCAAATATTCATATTTTCGATATAATAGAAATCTCCAATTTAACAATTTCATTTGTCAAATTTTATTTAGCAATTAGCATTCAAGATATCTTCGTATTTAGATTTAGTATTTCAAATTTTGCTATGTTATAATTTTACTAATTTGAGTAATTTCCTATAGTTTCATTTGAAATGTAATTCTTATACTGTTATACTATTATACATCTTTTCAAAACTAGTTTTTCAAGTACTATAAGTATATTTATAACTATATCAGCACCACCACCCCACCACCCCGCCGCCGCCGTCCCCCCGCCGTCTCCCCGCCGTCCCCAAACTTAGGCCCTTTG